>LBNU01008019.1:22259-81048 GCA_014162995.1 Artemisia annua
AAAAACAAACGTTGCAACTTTGTAGGTGGGGGAAGTAAATGTGCAACGTCCATATTATTTATTGTCCAACGTTCGAATTTTAACTGCCCAAGCCCAATACCGATTCGGTATTTCTTGCCGATATTGTTGCCGAAACTATCATGCCGAATAGGATTTTATGTGTTGCCGATGGATGCCGATCGGTACCGAGCAAGATTTATAAACGATGCCACCACCCTTATATATTCAGTAGTTTGGGCGTAGTTTTATTTTTATTCAAACCCGCCAATATTTGGCGGAAAATTTTTGAGCAAAAATATTAAGAATTTTTTCGTCATTTTACTTTTTATTTCTTTTATATTCAAGAAAAATTCAAAATAATAATAATAATAAATTTTTATTCCTTTATTTATTATTTTTTTTATTATTATTATTTTTTTTTTTTGAAAAGAACTCGAGAACCAAGCATAACATTTTAAGCTTTTAAATCTTCTTTGGTCAACTAGTTGTACGAGTTTAAATCTGTTGTTATATAAACTTCAACTGTTAAGAGTTTGGGATGGCCGTTTTAGGTTTATGGCCACTTCAACTATTTTTAAATTATATATTGTAAAGTGATACATGATTGGTCGCATTGGTATTATCGAACTACGTGTTTATCCACAGCCGTATTCGAGGGTATGCGAGGTGTGCTATCGCACACGGCCTTAAATTTTTAGGGGCCTCAAAATATATACCTCTTTATATAATTGTGTCCTCAAAATTCATTTTCAATTCAAAATGTTGACGATATATGGACTTTTTTCTAAATATTTGTTAAACTTTACTTTAAGTGGGTGACAGTGACAGTGATGAAAAACTCATACAAATTAAAGCTAATCGTTACAATATATTTCTAATTGTCATGTTTAGTTATCATATAAGTGGTTTTGCACAGGGCCTCCATTGGCCTAGCTACGGCACTGTGTTTATCTTATACAAACATGAGATATATCTAATTATCTACGGAGTATTATTATTTGTAAACACACATTTAATTAAGAGCTACTTTTAATTTGTCTCAAAATTGAAACAATGATTAGAGCTTTACATTAAAAAAAAATAATAATAAAAAAAAAATTAAAAAAAAAGAAGATGAGTTTCACGTTTGTCTTATCCAAAATTTAACGTCTTGTGCGATTCCGTGGTTGGTGAGATTTTTTGTGCAACCTGTGAAACTCCACTCAAAAACTGATAAGTCGCACAAAAAAATGTCACAAACCATTTGGACATGTATAAACTTTTAAGTGAAGTCACATAAATCGCTTTTTTTTTTTTTTTTTTTTTTAGTAAATGTAAAACTCACCATTTTTAGACAAAGCTTCAGTTATTGTTTATTTTTTGACAAAAAATAAAATTTGCACTTTAATTAATGTAAACACTAGCTACAAATAATTAAAAACTCAATATTCATTCAAGTTGCCACACTTACATTCCAATACCAACAAAATTATTCAGGGTGTGACATCAGTGCTCAGAAACATGGAGACGAAGGAGCTGTTGGATCATTATAATCTTTTGTCTGCCCAGCAGTTTAGCACGGGCTCGAAGGTTAGGTTAAGACTTGAGCACAAGCTGCAGGCAAATGATAAGTTGGGTCGGAGGTTGCAGAGGAAAGATAGGATTATTTCTACTTTGAGGGCAAAGGTTGAGGGGTTTGAGGGCGAATCCTCACGGATGGCTGAGGTCCGCGGTAGGGTGTCCGAGTTAGAAGGGTTGTGGAGTCTAGGGAAAGGGAGATTGCTGAGTTGCGGGCAGAGAATGCCACGTTGGCTGGGAAGGTTGAGCAGTTGACCGAGTTGTCAGAGCTAGAGTTGAAGAATAAGGAGTTAGAGGCCGCGAACAAAGAGCTGGCTGAGAAGTTTGCTGGTCTGGAGATAGTTTGTGGCACTCTGGAAAGTCAGGTGAAGGGTGAGGAATATTTGAATAAAATGTTTAAGGAGAGGGAGGAGGCTATACAGGCCGGTTTCAAAGAGCAGCTGACTGAGCTGGATGCCCGATTGGCGGCTCTTAACTCCGAGTTTGACACGGAGTTGTTCCCTCAGTGTCTGATGGCCGTGGAAGGAAAGAGGTGGGTAATTGGCCATGGTTTCCGCAAGGCCTTTATGAAGTTCAAAGAGTGCGACTGATGAACTCAAATAAGTACATTTTATCATCATCATTTATCTTATTTATTTGACTTGTTTCATTATATTATTTATGAGAATCGGTGCTTTAATGTTTACTTTAGTGATTCTCAGATAACAACAGGTAAAAGGTGAAACTCGGCGATTTTGGACTAATTATGGAGCAAAACGAGCAAGATGTCAAAAGTCTACTGAAATCCAGAAGATGCGCCGTATCTCACTCAACGGATACGCCGCAATATCATACTTAGATGAATTCGAAGACCATTGCCTGACTTTGAAGAATGCGCCGCATGTAATTCTATCATGCGCCGCATATGAAACTTTGGTCAAAGAAGAAGATCAAGCTCGTTCTACTCCAGATACGCCGCATTATACATTTGACATACGACGTATCACTATCAAGACTTCACCAGAAACAATCCAAGACAACTGAAGGACATGCGCCGCATACAAGAATTAAGTTACGCCGCATCGGAAGGCGGTGTACGAATATTCCAAAATATAATAATCTTGGACCCCACGCGAAGTTAAGTCGATGCGCCGCATCTACTTACTCAATGCGCCGCATCGAACCCTCAGACAGAAACTATAAATACCCCAAGACCTAGACGAATTTAGTCTACCACAAAACCCTAAGGAGCCGAATTCAGACGAACAAGCAGCACAAGACACGCCCCAAACGAAGATACTAGAGCTGTAAGAAGGTCCTGCATGTATTCAATTCATTAAGTAGTTTTGTTTTATTGTAATAGTAAGCTTTAATTCATCAGGATTGATGGCCGGTAATATGTGAGTACGCAAAATCATATGTCCGCCTTAAAATTGCTTTCCCATCAATTAAAGTTTATATGTTTGATGTCTTTGGTGAATTTATATTAGTGCTTTGATAACCTCTGTGCCTATCTGAGCACTGCATGGGCTGCCATATCCCTTCCTCGCCTATTTAATTTGACGTCTTTGGATAAGTAGGATAGTCATAAGTAATCATTAAGGGTTTACTCGCCGATATAATGAAACCAACAAGAAAGGTTTAATTAAATACACTTCATATAAAACTAGCAATAAAACAAGTGACAAGCTACTTAATTATCAGGACATGTCTTCTTATAGTCTCTTTTATCTATCTGTGTACGTGTATGCTATTTGCTGATTCGTGCTCATTAGTTTAATTTACTGTTTAATTAATAACCCAACTGTGCCAGTCTCTCAGGCTGAACCCCCCTTGCGTTAGATTAGGCTGTAAAACTAACTTAGGATATTAAAATACTAATTAGGATAACTAGATAATACGTTCCACTCTTAGTGATCGACACTCTACTTACCATTATATACAAACTGACCGGGTACACTGCTCGTTAAGTGTGTGTGTTATTGATAAGTCGGCTAAATATAAATTTAAAACTTGAGTAGGCATTAACATTGCTAAACCGCAACGACACATCACGCGCATCAGCGACGAATTACGGACGCGACTCGGGAACTGCATCTCGGCTGGGCGGAGAAAGACAAAACTTGAGGATGTGGAGGTCTACAATCCCGAGGCCAAGCAGAGGTATACTGAGGCCGTGATCAGGTTAGGCAACGTTCTGTTCCCTTTGTTGGAGTCTCTTGAGGCCTGCAAGGATTCTCCATTAGAATTCTTGATGTCGCAGCTTGTTCTAGAGGAGGAGCGTTTACCGGGGTCAGCAGAGGTAACGTTTGGTCCACCTGTCGCGAAAGAGCGTATTCTTCCCGACTCCTTACTAAGACGGCTTACCGCTCGTCCGCGTGCTATTGCCACTTATAAGGAAATGAAGAACAAAAGGCACAGCAAGGAGTTCGACTTCTCTTTGACGGTTCCGCGTCTGATCCCTTTACCGGCTCCGGAAGATGTGGTTTGCCCTGAGGGTGGGCCGGAATCAAATCCTTCCGCCCCTTTCACTGGTCCAAAGGGGGATGATGAAGCTCAACGTGATCTTGAGTATAACAATAATGAGTTGTTTGATGCTTCCGTTCTTGATCAGCCGGTGACCCTTCCGCGGAAAAGTCTCAGGATAACCCTTCTTCGTCAGCATAGTTTGTTCTTTGGCAGCATTCTGGGGGCATTTAGACTATGTCGCCCTTGCCATTTTTATGTGAAGCTTTTTTAAATCTTTGTCTTGTGTATGCCATTCAGTTGAGCCTGCAATTGCTTGTGGTTGCTTCCTGACGCGAAAGTTTAGAATGGTCCGGATGCGGGTATCTGATGTTACTTAGTATGCTTTTCTTTTTTACCTTTCTTCAGTTGAGCCCGCGGCTTGTGCGGTTGCTTCTGAAGGAGTAACTTGAATTCCCTTTTTTTGTTATCCTTCCCCGGTTGAGCCTGCGGCTTGTACGGTTGCTTCCCGGGGAATTGACTTGTTCTCTGGATGTATGCATCCGTGAGTATTTTGAATGAATGTTGATAAGTACTTAGTTATATTCTCTTTTGTACTATTAGTTGTAATGGTCTGATATGGTCAATGGGTCTGCAGTCCCACTTATATGTCTTAGTTGGTTGCGAGGCTGTTTGTCCTCATGCCGGGCTTGCAATGCCTCTTATGCATTTTAGTGATTGTTGCTATCTGTGTTTGCCCATACTTGATATTTTCGGGGACAGCTAGTTATGGTCAATGGGCTTGCAATACCACTTACATGCCTTAGATGTTTTTGAGAGTTCGTGCCTCAGGTCTTACGTGCATGCATGAATGAATAAGTAAAAATGAAATAAAAAGTAAAAGAAAAGTAAGTAGAATTTGGGAAAATTTGTGACTGATCGGACTCCACATTTCATTAATTTAAAAGAAAATACATACGGACATGAACTAAACACTTCTACTAACGAGCTCCCGCTGTCGGGTATAGCCGTGGTCAGCCAGAGGGGAACACTTACATTTAGTGGAGATTACATGTAACATTTTTTCAAATTTCGTACATTCCATGTCCGGGGAAGATCTTGTCCATTCTGGTTTCTGAGTTTGTACGATCCCCTGCCTAATGCTTCCGTGACTTCATATGGTCCTTCCCATTTTGGACCCAGCTTTCCGTTGCTCTCTGCATGGCTGGCGTCGTTGCTTTGGTACACGAAGTCGCCAGGTTTGAAGGATATGCCGCTGACCTTGGCATTGTAATATTTTTCCATTTTGGCTTTGCTTCTCGCTTCCTCAATAGCCGCAACCTCTCTTCTTTCCTCTGTAAGATCCAGATTGACGCGTAGAGCTTCATCATTTCAACCAGGTCAAAGAGGGCGCATCTTAGCGATGGCATTCCTATTTCGACCGGGATCACGACCTCCGTGCCATAAGTCAAAGAGAACGGGGTGTATCCGTTGCTGGACTTTATCATTGTTCGGTGGGCCCATAGCACGTGCGGAACTTCCTCTAGCCAGTTCCTCTTTCCTTGATCTATCCTTGCTTTAATTCCTTCTCCAAGACTTTTGTTTGCTCTTTCTACCAAGCCATTCGCCTGCGGATGTTTGACAGATGCAAACCCCGCTACTTGATGTTGAGCTTCTCACACCAATCCTTGAAAGGGTTGTCTCTGAACTGCTTGCCGTTATCCGACACAATTTCCCCCGGAAGACCATATCTGCACACTATGTTGTCCCAGACAAATTTTTTCACCTAGTTGCTGGTGATGGTTGCAAGGCTTAGCTTCGATCCACTTCGTAAAGTAATCGATTCCCACTATCAAGTACTTTATCTTCCCTGAGGCTTCCGGGAATGGGCCGCTGATGTCCAGACCCTATTTATAGAACGGCCAGGGAGAAGTGATGGGAACCAGGTTGTGCTGCGGATTCTTAGGCACTGGCCGGTGAACTTGGCAGTCTTGACACCTTTGGATGACCTCCCTTGCGTCCTTGTGCATGCTGGGCCAGTAGTATCCGGATCAGAGTGCTTTTGCAATGATGGTCCGTGGACCAGAGTGCATGCTGCACGACCCTTCATGAATCTCCCTGATTACATAATTAGCTTTCAGCGGGCCTACACACCGGAGCCATGGTTCTAGGAAGGATTTTCGGAACAGAACGCCGTTGATTATGGCATACTGTCTTGCTTTTATCTTCAGCTTTCGGGCTTTCTTTTCCTCGGCCGGTAACACTCCGTTTTGCAGATATTCAAAAAGCGGTGTCATCCATGTGTCGCCCTCTTCTTCCACCACGGGCATGACTTCCTTTTCCTTAATGGATTTCTCTTTGAGGACTTCAACTAGCACTTGCTTGGTCAGATAAGCGAAGCTAGTGGAGGCGATCTTGCTCAACGCGTCTGCCTGCTTATTTTGGCTCCGTGGAACTTGCCTTATCGAGAATGTCCTGAAGCCTTCTATCAAAGCTTTTGCCTTTGCCAGATATTAGACCATAGCTTCTTCCTTAGCTACATATGAGCCGTTGATCTGATTTGCGACCAGCCATGAATCAACATTTTCGGCCAGGTCCTTCACCACAATTTGTTCAGCTATCCTTAAGCCGGCTATCAGTGCCTCATACTCTTCCTCATTGTTTGATGTTTGGAACTCGAAACGGAGAGCATATGTGAACTCCATGCCTTCCGGGTTTGTCAGGATGAGTCCAGCCCCGGATCCTTCTTGACACGAGGATCCATCCGTATATAGGTTCCATGGTTCTGCATACGGTAGTTCTTCTGCGGATGATTCCATTGCCGCGGTCTCTTCTTCTGGTACTTCTGCGATGAAGTCAACCAACACTTTCCCTCTGATCGCTGTCTGCGGTCTGTAGTTGATATCATGCTCTCCTAACTCGATAGCCCATTTTGTCATTCTGCCTGTTTTCTCTGTTTGTGCCAGTACTTGTTTGATTAGCTGATCAGTGATAACCACAATTGGATGTGCTTGGAAATATCTTCGGAGTCTCCTAGCCGCGTGGACTAGTGCTAGCACCAGTTTTTCCATCGGGCTGTAGTTTATCTCTGGACTTTGCAGGGCACGGCTGATGAAATATATGGGCATTTGGCTTGTTCCTCTTTCAGCTAATAGGACGGCACTGATAGCTTCTCTAGCCGCGGATAGGTACATTATCAACTCCTCTTTCAGCCGAGGGGCTGTAAGTGTTGGGAGGTTGGCAATGTGCTTCTTCATTTCTTTGAAAGCAGCCTCCGTGTTACACCCATATCCCGACAAGGTACTATAAATGTATATAATAATAAGTTATGTGTTAGGAGTTAAGTAGTAAATAAATGTGAGGTCAATATTTGAAGAAATGAGACATAGAGGACTAACTTTGCCAATGTTTAAATCCTACACCTAACTTGATTAAATATCTCTTCTCAAGAGATATCTAGAAAGTTGAAGAAATCATAGAAGTGCCTAGTGTGTGTGAGTGGTGCATTTTATATTGGAGTGAAAAGGGGAGAAGATCATCTTCTCATCTAAGCTTTCTTTGATCATCTTGTTGTATCACCAAGTTATTAGGAAACATCAATTGATAACCATCACCACAAGTAAGTATTTCTCCTTAAGTTATAGATTAGGGTTAATGATCCAAGAAAGGGTTTGATGGGTAAAGTAGGTTAGTGATGCTCTTATTAGTTGATTAGTCCCTAATTAGAGATGATTGTGATGTAGGAAGCAAGTAAGAGGTGGGAAGCTTTTACTAATAAGGTTGGGATTGAGAATCAAGGTAAGTATATGGTTATGACATGTTTTGTTAGCTTTATCATAATTTATGTATGATAATGGTTTATATTTGTTAGCTTTATCATGTTTGTTACATGGTAATGGTGAAGGATAGGATATAGGGTGCGTTAGCTAGTTATGGATCCATTTCTAGGCATAGCTTAGTTAGTTGCCGGGCTAACTATGGGATGAGGTTCAACCTCTTGGGTTGATCACGTTTAGGCCGACTATGTTGGCATGAGGTATGTGCCCCTATATCGCTAGCTTAACTAGTGGTAAACTAGTTATGGTTATAGCATAATTTATGTTATGCATTGTTAGCTTGTTGTACCATGTACTTACTAAGCGTTTCGCTTACATGTTAGTTGTGATATTTTCTTGGTAGGTACCGAAGAAGCAATTAAAGGTAAGGAGAAAGTTTAGTACTAACTATGATGGGAGCTTGGTATTTTGAGACCGGTAAGTAGAAGCTCATCTTTTGGACCAAGCATTTGAAGTTGGAAGCCCCGAGAGTCTTCTATTGCCTTGGTATAATTCCGTTTTCATGGTCATGGTCTTTTGTGGTCTTTGTTATGTTTTGGTCATGGTATGAGTTTGTGTAAATATTGGGTAGTCAAGCTTGAATATGGTTTAATTAAGGTGTAAGTCAACTTTAAGGGGCGTTTGGCAAAAGCCCGTTTTTACCCATTCTTGTGAAATCATGGGTTAAGTAGTATTTGTATACATTACTTGATCTATATAATGATAAGTTGCGCTTTTGGTTAAGAGTTTGTAAGCCTATTTAGTGAATTCCACCCATTTGGTGAAATGGGTCAAAGTAGACTTTTCCTACGATATAAGAGTCATGTCTATGACTGTTGTACATGTCCAAGCTTTACATTTTTATGAGCCAAATGACGTTTTAGTAAATTCTGGAAGTTTTAGTGTCTTTCCGGGTAATAGAAGTTGTTGTCTGGAAAATGGGTCAAAAGTGTAAAATTTCGGTTTGGATGTGAAATTTGTAACCAAAACTCAAGTATTGGTTTAGATTTTTCGGTTTGGAAGTGAAATTCGGAACCAAAACTTCAAATTTCGGTTTGGAGGTGAAATTTGGAATCAAACACCAAATTTCGGTATGAATAGTAGACAGATTTTGTTGGTCTTCGAAAAATCATATCTTTTGATCCGTAAACCTTCAAGGGTCGTGCCACCCGGCCTTTCAAAGGTAATTGAGTCTAGTTTCATTTAAAAATAGTTTCAATGTCTAGATGTTAATGGATTTTTTCCAGATTGTAAAAGAGTGATGATGTGTCAGTTTTTGGACATACGTTTTTGCGAAAAATTTCCATGATTTTGGTTGAGTCGTTCAAGGGGTGTTACACTCCGCTTCTGGCATCCAGTGAAAGTCGCTCTTCTTGATGCATTTCTTCAAAGTACGGAAGAACGGTAGCGATTTTTCTGCAGACTTGGATAGGAAGCGGTTGAGACTTGCTAGTTTCCCCTTCAGGCTTTGCACTTCTTTCAAGTTTCTTGGGGATGGCAGTTGGGCAACCACTTCGGATTTCTCCGGACAAGCTTGAATCCCTTGCTTGCTGATCAAGTGCCCCAAGAACATTCCTTCTTCTGTACCAAAAGTGCATTTCTTTGGATTCAATTTCATGTTGATCCCTCTAAGGGTTGCAAAGGTTTATTCCACTTCCCTTAGTACTTCAGCCTCTGAGTGACTTTTTATGACCAGATCATCTACGTACACCTCCAGGTTTCTCCCGATCTGCTTTTGAAAAGCCATGTCGACCAGCCGCTGGTACGTAGCTCCTGCGTTCTTTAAACCAAATGGCATTTTCTGGTAACAGAATATTCCTTGGTTCATGTGGAACGCGGTCTTCTCCTCGTCTTCTACGGCCATCTGGATCTGGTGGTATTGATGCGCGTGATGTGTCGTTGCGGATTAGCAGTGTTAATGCCTACTCAAGTTTTAAATTTATATTTAGCCGACTTATCAATAACACACACACTTAACGAGCAGTGTACCCGGTCAGTTTGTACATAATGGTAAGTAGAGTGTCGATCACTAAGAGTGGAACGTATTATCTAGTTATCCTAATTAGTATTTTAATATCCTAAGTTAGTTTTACAGCCTAATCTAACGCAAGGGGGGCTCAGCCTGAAAGACTGGCACAGTTGGTTATTAATTAAACAGTAAATTAAACTAATGAGCACAAATCAGCGAATAGCATACACGTACACAGATAGATAAAAGAGACTATAAGAAGACATGTCATGATAATTAAGTAGCTTGTCACTTGTTTTATTGCTAGTTTTATATGAAGTGTATTTAATTAAACATTTCTCGTTGGTTTCATTATATCGGTGAGTAAACCCTTAATGATTACTTATGACTATCCTACTTATCCAAAGACGTCAGATTAAATAGGCGAGGAAAGGGTATGGCAGCCCATGCAGTGCTCAGCTAGACACAGAGGTTATCAAAGCACTAATATAAATTCACCAAAGACATCAAACATATAAACTTTAATTGATGGGAAAGCAATTTTAAGGCGGGCATATGATTTTGCGTACTCACATACTACCGGCCATCAGTCGTGATGAATTAAAGCTTACTATTATAATAAACCAAAACTACTTAATGAATTGAATACATGCCGGACCTTCTTACAGCTCTAGTATCTTCGTTTGGGGCGTGTCTTGTGTTGCTTGTTCGTCTGAATTCGGCTCCTTAGGGTTTTGTGGCACACTAAATTCGTCTAGGTCTTGGGGTATTTATAGTTTCTGTCTGACGGTTCGATGCGGCGCATTGAGTAAGTAGCTGCGGCGCATCGACTTAACTTCGCGTGGGGTCCAAGTTTATTATATTCTGGAATATTCGTACACCGCCTTCAGATGCGGCGTAACTTA
This sequence comes from Artemisia annua, assembly GCA_014162995.1. Classification (NCBI taxonomy): domain Eukaryota; kingdom Viridiplantae; phylum Streptophyta; class Magnoliopsida; order Asterales; family Asteraceae; genus Artemisia; species Artemisia annua. Next base: position 32,930 of record LBNU01008019.1, read on the forward strand.
ATTCTTGTATGCGGCGCATGTCCTTCAGTTGTCTTGGATTGTTTCTTGTGAAGTTTTGATAGTGATACGCCGTATGTCAAATGTATAATGCGGCGTATCTGGAGTAGAACGAGTTTCACCTTTTACCTGTTTTTATCTGAGAATCACTAAAGTAAACATTAAAGCACCGATTCTCATAAATAATATAATGAAACAAGTCAAATAAATAGGATAAATGATGATGATAAAATGTACTTATTTGAGTTCATCAAATATCCCCCACTTGAACTTTACTTGTCCCCAAGTAAACCTTAGATTTTACTTATGAAAATGTATCCTAAAAGGTATTAGGATTTATTTTTATAGTTTAATGCATGTATTCGTCTTATCACAATCACACAACCAAACACTTAACGAGTTAGAAACAAAATAATTTTTCAATGCAAAACAATTCTAAATCGTTTAGTTGCTCAGTTGTGACGAATATTCTATCATAAGCTTGACAAGTATACGCATCTCCCCCACTAAAGCCAAGGAGTAACAAGTCTAAATTGGTAAAGAGGGTTTTGAGGCTTAAGGGTTGAACCTAGCTTCATTCAAACATCTCCTGCATAAACTTAGTAGATCGCTGGCGCGAGTCCTCGACGCTTCAACTAACTGATGGTCACTAGTGCACTTCTTGGATCGCTGGCGCGTTATTTGCATAACGGATGGTCACCAAGTCACACACTAGATCGCTAGCGCGATAGTTGATTAATCTAATACTCGGATGGTCACTACCTTATTTATACATTTAACATTCTCACTTAGCCATCATCATATCCGGATGCTCGAAAGTTGACAACGAATATAACAATACGGTTGGGTAGGGATAACATTTAGGATATAAATTGGTGTAAAAAAAATAAACAAACAAATAGATCAAAATCCTAAGTGTGGTTAATTACTTTCCCAACCATCCCATAAATAAGACTCATATCATTGAATAACTCACGCTTTTGACTCATGTAACTCACGCTTTAGGTAGACACGAATTATACTCAATAAAATCTTAAACAAAGAATAACCTTAGTTGGCGTTCCCATAACGGCCAACTCCCATTCAATCTATAAATATAATATACAACAACAAATAGTGGTGATATCTCCCACTTAATACAAAACTTAACATAAGTTGGTTAAAACAAACTTCCAACTTATTCTCTTTCTTTTCTTTTCTATTTTTTCGATTTTTTTTTGTTTTGGCAGTGTAAAATTTCACAACTTTTTCTATCACGATTTTTCGGGATAATTTTTCCATACTTTTCATANAAGAATAACCTTAGTTGGCGTTCCCATAACGGCCAACTCCCATTCAATCTATAAATATAATATACAACAACAAATAGTGGTGATATCTCCCACTTAATACAAAACTTAACATAAGTTGGTTAAAACAAACTTCCAACTTATTCTCTTTCTTTTCTTTTCTATTTTTTCGATTTTTTTTTTGTTTTGGCAGTGTAAAATTTCACAACTTTTTCTATCACGATTTTTCGGGATAATTTTTCCATACTTTTCATAACTTTCAGAAATAACTGTAATAGTGAAAGTAGTAAACACACGAAAAATAAACTAAAAATATACAATATTTACTTTCACTCCAATTGCATTGTGCAATTTCCTGACCTAACCAAAGATAATGAATTACGCACGCGAACACAAGTAATGTAAGAAAACACACTTTGCCTAAAGTAACACGGATTTCGATCTACAGGGTAGGCTAAGGTGTAAGGGTGTAACGAAAAATTTTAACAAAGGTGTAAGAAACGAAAGGAATGGTTCTGAAGGTTTTTCTAGGGGTATCTTACTCTAAAAGTGAGAGTAAACAAAAGGGTTTATACGGGGGTTAACTAACCAGTGTAGTTAGTTAATATCACATAACATATAAAGGCTTTTTGGGTGTAATCCTAGAAATTTACCAAGTTACACAAGTCACTCCAATTATATCGATAATACTTATTATGGTGGTCTCGAATAGTATACAAGCCAAGTTCTAAAGTTTACAAGTCACCGGCACACTAAAGTTTTTGATTTTAGGCAAAAAAAAATAAGGTTACGTGTGCGGCTATGTAATTTAGACTAAACCAAAAACATGCTAAAAATTTTAAATTTTGATATATTAAGTGCATTTTAAGCATATTTTGAAAAGGTTTAGGACAAGTAAGTGTTCTAATTCTCCATCCCCCCACTTAAGTTAAACAACGTCCTCGTTGTTTGTGTCAAAGGTTAAAAACTGGAAAATAAAAGAATTAGAACAGAAAAACTCCCCTGATATTTGCTCGGAATGATCCTCCATTATGCGTTTACGAGCAAAAATCAACTTTCTTGTGGATGATAACATTTAAGCTTCATAAATAATGTTTCCACAAAAAGTGCAGGAATCTATAATACCACCTAGACTTTAACACACCTGAGTTAAGAAGGTTCAAACTTGCATAATACATTAGTAGTTAGTGAAAATAAAACCTAAAAATTAAAAACTAAAAATCATCAGGTCAGTCTATACGCCGCATCCTATGGAAGAGGATGCGCCGTATCGAGCCTGGAATTAATACGAATCAGAATAAAAGATGCGTCGCATCTTAAACAGGGATGCGCCACATTAAATAAACTGACATAATGTTTTAAAATAAAAAATGCAGAAAAATAAAATAAGATATGACCAGTGCAGATGATACGCCACATTCTATGATGGAGATGCGTCGCATCTTCTGCAGGTCTGACAGACTCGACTAAAACATAAAAATAAGATAAAAGTTTCGGGTTGTCTCCCGGTCAGCACTTGTCTTTATTCCAGAGTCTTCAAGTTAGACTCACGTTCAGCTCCTATTTTGTTCTTGTCACGTGCCATCCTTCTTCCTTCATTCGAAAGATGTTACCATATAGTTCTGCAATATTCTCTTCAGACCATGCAAGCTCATTGAATTTGGTACTCATGATACCAGCATATTCTTCCGATGGTCCGAAGGAGTACTTAACTACCTCAAATTTTTCAGCGGTAAGGATTTGAGACTCTTGATATGGTATCCCGAGAAGTTGACATTTTTGTTTCTTGAGTGATTTTGTTTCTTTGTTGACAAAGTTAGACTCTTGATTACAAATAAGATAATCTTCAAGTTCATCTGTGAGTTCTTCATCTTTTTCTTCGTTTGATACTGGAAGATTTTCCCCAACGTCTTCGATAGGATGATAACTGTCCTCACTACTTAATTCATAATTGCTTTGAAGTTTATCCCATTCTTTCTGGAGTTTCCATTGTAATTTTCGGTCAAGCTTTGTATAATCGTTGAAGCTGTTATGCACCCATTCTAAAAATGTCATATCCATAGGCTCGCGAAGTTCTTTAAGTCCTTCGATTCTCGCTTTCTCTTGTAAGGCTGCGTTTTTCCTTTCACAATCTTCAACCAAGTCATACCAACTGTAATCTGCAAAGCTTATATCACTTTCGTTTCTTGTCATACCAATTAAATTGCCCCATTACAGATTCCATCGTTCCTCCAATCACAGCTTGGCCATTGACAAGTTCCGTCCTTGAAGCGAATGGGCTCGCAACTATGCACTAGTTCATCGTAAAACGCCGGTTTATTGGAAACCCATGGAATTTGATCATTCCATTCATATAGCCAAGTATTCTTGAATGCATCAAAAGTTTTGAATCCAGGTAAGTCTCCAGTGAGCACATTGGTATCAACTTTCAACAAATAGTTAAATTCGTTAAACTCCTTGCATAGAGGGGTTTCATAATCAAACAAGTTTGTTTCAATTCGAAACAATTCACCCTCCTCGTTTTCTATCTCCTCTTCATCATTCCCTGTTCTCCAGTAAGTCCAGAGTTCGTTTTTCAGAGATGGGTTCATTTTTTCGGGGAAAAGAAACTTAGATTTCAGCCAACAGGTGAATTCAGGGCTAAACTATTCCAAAAACTTTATTTTAAGCTCTACCCAACTTGTAACAGGTTTGTCGAGTTCGAAGTTCAGCCAATGCACCGCTTCCCCTATAAGTGTATTTGGAAAGACTCTAAGCATGAATTGGTTATAGGTCATATTCTTTGTTTTGTAGAGTTCAGCAATTCCGAGGATCTTTTCCACGTGTTCATTTACGTCTTCATTCTTGAATCCTCGAAAGGCGTTATCTTGTAACAAATTGAGAAATTCCCTTTTTACACCAAACTTGTGGTTCCCTTCGTGCCATTGCTTGGCAATTCCGGCACTATTGTTAGCTTTCGTATTACTTCTTGTTGGCAGCATTGTTGTTTCTGGTGCTTCCTGAAATTAGCACAAAACTATCAGTAGGATTTGTTCGCCGGAAGAGAAATTGATAAATTAGGAACGAATATTAAGAATAAAAGTTGCTGATATCTGCAGTCGATGCGTCGTATCCTGAAAGAGGATACGCTGTATCTTATTACGTTAAAATTAAATCAGACTTTTATTTAGAAAAATCGATACGCCGCTTTTGAATTAGAATGCGCCGTACCTGTTAAATATCAAAAATCAGTTATATTTATAAAAATTAAATGCGCCATATTAGCAGAAGCTAATGCGCTGTATTTTCGTTATGTTTCAAAATACAAGATTTTTTATTTAGTAAATACGTCGTATCGATGAAAATCTATGCGTCGCTTCTGTTTAATAATTCGAAAACTGTTTTTAATTTAAATATTAAATACGCCGTATCTGTTAAAACAGATGCGTCGCATGGCATTAGGGTTTCGAAAAAAAAAATCTTATTAAAAACAGAATACGCCGTATCTTCGGAAAAGATGCGTCGTACTCGAGTTATTAAACGCGTTGTATTTTATAAAATTAAAACGCAATACGCCGCATCTGAGAAACAGATGATCCGTATCGTTTGTATCAGCACAATACAACGACAGCAGTTAGTACAAAGAAAGAAAAATAAAATAAAAATAAAAATAAAAATAAAAAGAAAATTACAGAAAATAAAAGCACACAAAAAATAGTAAATATGCAAATTATACAATGAATGCAATCTGTCTAATATACAACAAGTTAGTGGTTAGTATCTAAAAACCTAATAAAAAGAAAAACCTAATTAAAATACTAATCAATTTAACAGATAATAACAATTCACTCCCCGACAGCAGCGCCAAAAACTTGATGCGCGTGATGTATCGTTGCGGTTTAGCAGTGTTAATGCCTACTCAAGTTTTAAATTTATATTTAGCCGACTTATCAATAACACACACACTTAGCGAGCAGTGTACCCGGTCAGTTTGTATAAAATGGTAAGTAGAGTGTCGATCACTAAGAGTGGAACGTATTATCTAGTTATCCTAATTAGTATTTTAATATCCTAAGTTAGTTTTACAGCCTAATCTAACGCAAGGGGGGTTCAGCCTGAGAGACTGGCACAGTTAGGTTATTAATTAAACAGTAAATTAAACTAATGAGCACAAATCTGCGAATATCATACACGTACACAGATAGATAAAAGAGACTATAAGAAGACCTGTCCTGATAATTAAGTAGCTTGTCACTTGTTTTATTGCTAGTTTTATATGAAGTGTATTTAATTAAACCTTTCTCGTTGGTTTCATTATATCGGCGAGTAAACCCTTAATGATTACTTATGACTATCCTACTTATCCAAAGACGTCAGATTAAATAGGCGAGGAAGGGGTATGGCAGCCCATGCAGTGCTCAGCTAGACACAGAGGTTATCAAAGCACTAATATAAATTCACCAAAGACATCAAACATATAAACTTTAATTGATGGGAAAGCAATTTTAAGACGGACATATGATTTTGCGTACTCACATACTACCGGCCATCAATCCTGATGAATTAAAGCTTACTATTACAATAAAACAAAACTACTTAATGAATTGAATACACGCACGACCTTCTTACAGCTCTAGTATCTTCGTTTGGGGCGTGTCTTGTGTTGCTTGTTCGTCTGAATTCGGCTCCTTAGGGTTTTGTGGCACACTAAATTTGTCTAGGTCTTGGGGTATTTATAGTTTCTGTCTGAGGGTTCGATGCGGCGCATTGAGTAAGTAGATGCGGCGCATCGACTTAACTTCGCGTGGGGTCCAAGATTATTATATTCTAGAATATTCGTACACCGCCTTCAGATGCGGTGTAACTTAATTCTTGTATGCGGCGCATGTCCTTCAGTTGTCTTGGATTGTTTCTGGTGAAGTCTTGATAGTGATACGCCGTATGTCAAGTGTATAATGCGGCGTATCTGGAGTAGAACGAGCTTGATCTTCTTCTTTGACCAAAGTTTCATATGCGGCGCATGATAGAATTACATGCGGCGCATTCTTCAAAGTCAGGCAATGGTCTTCGAATTCATCTAAATATGATATTGCGGCGTATCTCTTGAGTGAGATACGGCGCATCTTCTGGATTTCAGTAGACTTTTGACATCTTGCTCGTTTTGCTCCATAATTAGTCCAAAATCGCCGAGTTTCACCTTTTACCTGTTTTTATCTGAGAATCACTAAAGTAAACATTAAAGCACCGATTCTCATAAATAATATAATGAAACAAGTCAAATAAATAGGATAAATGATGATGATAAAATGTACTTATTTGAGTTCATCAGGTATCCTTTGTATGCGTCCAGGAAGCATTTGAACGCGTAGCCGTAGAGTGATTCTACCTTCCAGTCAATCTCCGGGAGCGGATAGCAATCCTTAGGACAGGCTTTGTTCAATTCTTTGAAGTCGACGCATATCCTCCAACTCCCGTCACTTTTCTTGACCAGAACCGGGTTTGAGAGCCAATCATGGTAGTGGACTTCCCTCATGACGTCATCATTGATAGCCTTGTTTCTCTCCGAGGCTTGTCCCTTTTTTCTGCCTCACCGGGGTGTAACCCTCCCGGACGTTAAGCTTGTGTTCTGCGATACTCCGTGGTACTCTGGTCATATTTGACGGTTTCCACGCAAAAATATCCAAATTGTTTCTAAGCATTTCACATAAGTCTTTTTTCCCTTGGTCAGTTAGGCTTCCTCCTATGGTGATGGTTTGATCTGGGAATTCTGGGTGTATTGCGACCTTGATACCTTTTTTTGTCGGGGCTTCCTCGGCATTCTGCTGCGGCTGTGATTCCGCTAACATGCGGCATTCAACATGTATAGTTTTGTCGCTATGAAGCGTTACTACACCTCCTTCGATAGGGAATTTTATCATGTCGTGAGCCGTGGAAGGTATGATTTTCAGCAATCTTATTCCCAGTCTGCCAATGATCCCGTTGTACTGGGATGGGGATCTCACAACCATGAAGTTCATCCATGCACTAGCTGAGTTCTCATCATCCCCCAAAGTTACTTCTAGTAAAATTTGCCCTAAAGCCCATGATATCTCACCGCTGAAGCCAAGCGGGGGGATGTGGCGGGGATCATTCTTCTTCTGATTTCCAGGCTTAGGCGGCTGAAGCAGTGTTCGTAAAGTACTTCTGAAGCACTTTCGTTGTCCATGTACATTTTATGTACGCGGTGCCCGCCCACGTCTGCCTTGATCACCAACGGGTGGTCATCCCAATCATCCCCTTGTATTGGTGGGAAGGATATCTCCAGGTTTGGACCTGTTTGTGGGAGGGTCTTCTGTTTTACGCTCCTCTGCCAGGATTGAACCATGAATATGGCGGGGGCTTTGTCTTTGGCCGCGGTTTCTTTCTTACCGCCTTTGGCTGTCTCGCCCTTCTGGCTTCCATTCTTGATTTCCTTCACCAAGTGTGCCAGTTGGCCAGACCTTACTGCTTCCTCAATTTGCTTCTTCAGCTGGAAACATTCATCTGTGGTGTGTCCCCTTTCTCTATGGAAATCACAATATTTGTCTTTGTTTCTTGACTCCGCCAGACTTGCCATGGGAGGCGGGGCCCTGAATTTGACGGAGTCCATTGCCAAGATTTCCTTTGGTGTCTTAGTAAGGAGTGTAAATCGGTCGGTTCTTCTCCTATCAGCTCTGGAGCGTCCTTTGAATTCTGATTTTCGTTCAAACACTTGGCTATTCTGACTGACCTTGGGCCCATTTTCCTGAGCATTCCACGAAGAACGGTCTTGCTTCTTCTGTGATTGGTTTGCCGCGGCTGTGGCGTGTCGGAGGAAGGCTGTAGTTACTTTCCACATCTCATCCACAGTTTGTGGGATATTGTCGTTGAGTCTTTTGATCAGCTCCGGATTGGTGATTCCGTGCATAAAGCCTGAAATTTTCATGCACTCCGGGGCACCCTTTACGTGCATGCTTTCGGCTTTGAAGCGGTCCACAAAAGCTCCAGTTGACTCTCCCTCCCTTTGTTTGATGTGATGTAGCTCCACCGGGTCCTTTACATACTTCTTTTGCTGGAGGAAGTAGGATAGAAAGCTTTTCCGCAGATCCTCAAAACTATCAATGCTCTCCGGCGGCAGTTCATCAAACAACATGCGGGCATGACCAATGAGAATGGAGTTGAACATGTGGCACCAAGTGGGCATGGCCCATCGCTCCACTTTAGCCGCGGTACAGAAGTTCTTTAGATGATCTTCTGGGTCACCGGTCCCGTCATAGATTTTTACGTTGGACGGCATTCTGGTTCTTTTGGGGAATTCAAAGTTCCTGATTCGGTGTGTGAAAGGATCAGTATCCTCAATATCGTATGGACGATAGAGGTCATCTTCGTCACCTTTGTCTTTTTTGGATCTGGATTTCCAATGCCCTCCGGCGCTGTCCTCACTTTCTAGCGGTGAGCGTTCTCTCCGTCGTCCGGGGTTGAAGTACGCGGATCTGTCTTCGATACCCCTTTCCCTGGAGCGAGGAGCGCTGCTGAAAGTCGGGCTGGGGCTTCTCCTTTCCCGCCTTTCCGGCTTTTCCTCATTCCCGTACATAGCTTCACGCCGACTGCGTCTGGCTTCAGCTCTCCGCTCTCTTCGAGCGCGGCTTTTGGACTTTAGCCGGGAGAATACATCTGCTTTCCTGTCCCTAGTCGGGACTTGACGTCTTGTCGTTTTTCTCCTAGGCGTGAGAAAACGACCGACCGGGGATACATCTTCCTCTCACAATCTTCTCTAGAGGTTCTGGTCTCTCCGCTGCTGAGCCGGGAGAAAGCGCTTTGGGAGTAAGAGTACTCGGAGGGTCCGGATTTGATACTTGGACTGGCTTGTCGCCTCCTCTTGGCTTTTCTTTCCCCCTGGGACTTTGACTCAGAGTTTCGAGATTGTTCTCGAGACCTCCCACTTTTTTCCTCATCATTGTCGAAGTCAAGGAGCGTTTGTACCTGCCTTAACTTCTCCTGATGAACCTTTTCGGCCATTAAGGGCAATAGTTGGTAGTAATGCTTGTCGCAAAACTCCCTTATTGCCGCATCTGGCAGTGGTTCGCTCACTCCTTGGCCCTTCTCCTTTCCCAAAGTGTTCCGTACCGTGGAGTGTTCTTGGGTAGGATTAGAGCCACTTCTTGCCGGTTTACTCATGTTGGTTAGAGTATCTTTTGAAACGTAGTTAAGTTAACGAGTCACAATGCGGATGGCGCCACTTGTTAGTACAAAATTGGGGCTCACCTCAAAACCTAGTTTAAGCTAGCTCTTGAGAGGATGAATTTCGGACTTAAGAGTTGGTAATAAGCTGCTAAGAAAGAAAACATCGTTAGCCTCACCGCGGAAGAGGGACTTCCGCGGTTAACCTCCAGTGTGAGAGTAAGTAATAGTTTTTAGAGAGATAAAGTGTTTAGAGTGAGAGAGGTGTGTGATACCGTTTGAGAGCGGCGATTGCTCTCTATTTATACCATGGCATTTGTTGTCGGTTTCTCGCGCTCCCGTACTATGATAGCGATGTTTTTAGGCGGGAAGCCCTTAGGTCCCCTCTCGTTCCTGTCTTCTTGTAGTGAGTGGCGACTCCTTCGGAAGGGGGTTGTCGCCTTTCCTGTTTTGGGTCTGCCTTGATCAGCTATATGGTAGGTACTCCTTACTCTTTTGGACCAGTCCGTGGTCTTGGTATTTGGTTTGATCCCGGACGCGGAATGTGTTCCGCAGTTAGGGTTTCAAATCGCGGGAATCCTTGGTGGAGTGTTGTGACGCGGCCCGACCTTCCGAGGGTCGGGTCTTGTCTTAATCCGGGTTAGCTTGGATTGAGAGAGCCCGGCCTATTGTTTTTGGGTCCGGGGATACTATACGTGATCAATACAGGAGTAGCAATCAAAATTAGAATAGAAACAGAATTTGGTCCAAGCATATACGAATTCGTATCAGCATCAGAATTTGGTGGTGACGAAGTTGAAATTTGTTTTTATTCTACGACTGAAATCAAAGCCAAGACGAGCAACCACTTCAATTAGAAAGAAGCATCAGTTATCAAATTGTACCGCCTTTATCACGTATTTTTAACTTTTAAACATATCTTGCAACACCTTAAATAAATAAAGCTTAGGGGGTGTTTCTTTTTTCTTCTATACTAAGAGGCTTATAAATATATGTGGGGTCCATGCCTATTAGAGGCTCTTAATGGGGAGGTGTTAGTATTTCTTACCTTATGGGTATAGAGGAAGTAAGAGAAAATAAGTGGGTCATATTTGAAAAGAAATACTATTAAATGTCATGTGGACCCCAATCCTTTAGCTAAGAAAAAAAAAGAAACACACCCTTACACTAATATAAAAAGAATCATTTGTTATTGGAAAAGAAAAGGTTGTAACTTTGCTTGGAGGCGTGTCGTCGAAGAAAATAAATTGCTTGCTGGTGTAGACTTTGGTAGAACCAAATTTTTTTTTTGTTTTCTTTTATTGACTCTGTGTTTCATTATTTTTCTTTACCGAAGAAATGGGCATTATAAGTAAGATGACATCGAAGCAGTAGCGGAACTTGAACACTTTTTTNATACTAAGTTTTGGGGAGGCCATTTGATTATAGTTACATTGTAGTTATAAAAGGTGTCTAGAAAGGTCTTTGTTATTTTTAATCTTTACTCCTTATACAAACTATATATTCGTTCTTAAAATTCAAAATGACTTAAAATAAAGTAAAATTGTTTGTCTAAATTATCTCTTTAATTACACCAATGACAACATAATTAGATGTTGACATTTATTAAACATTGTCATGTATAATTGTATAAACGTTGCCATTTGTTGAACCAACAACTCTATTAAAGAGTTGTTTGGCTAATTGATAAAACATAACTAAATGTCATTTTCATTTCTTAAACGTGATATTCTTGTCATTTTCGTTTTTAGCTCGTAGAGTTTTTTCAGGCAATGATTACTAATTGAGTTTTTACTTGATGCATCAGAACCACAAGTTCACAAGTGTAACTATTTGCTGGTAGTTATTGCTACAAATTGTGGTATATGTTTAAGTGATTTTAAGGCTTTAAACATATACTCATACGCACTGAAACATAATATGGGTCGATCATCGGATTTGGTTGAACTGAAACATAATATGGGTTGATCATCGTCCTCGTGTAGAGCTTTTTCCAGGCAACTGATATAACTCAAACTAAGTTTATTTTGATAGTCAAAATTGTTATTTGTATATGATCTATCGAGCTCCCTCTAAATAGATGTGATCAAGCTCCTATCGAGAACTGAGTATCTTTACATCCACATGCCTATCGGCTATTGTCACATACTCACACTCCCTCACTCATTTGTATGTGTGTTAAACGGCCAACCTTCATTCAATCGTCACCATTCTTTACGAATAATCTCTTAGTTTGCTTGGAAAACTATTTGTAAATCATTTTGTAATTTTGTAAAAATCACACTTTCTTATTTGTAGTATTGGTGGTGGTGATGAATTTGATTTCTTCTTTTATTTTAAGTGATTTGTTCCTACTTTATTTCTTTTACGTACATAATATCATGTTAGTCTTTTGCAAGTCGTTTTTTTCAAGTTTTAAGATTTAAAGTAGTCAAGTGTTCAATCTTTCGGTCACTAAATTCAAATACAAAATTATAAAGGCGGGTTATTCATATATGTGTGCTTATATGTAAAGTGGTCCAAACTCACTTGAGGTGATGTTAAGGGATGGTAACATTGGCGAAAAATGTTGGGATCGAATTTCCCATCTCTATATCCCTGTTTTCTACTCTTCATCCTCATCCCTGTCGGAGAATAGTTTTACATCCTCATCCTCGTCCCTAACAAGGATTGGGGATCCTCGCATGGATTTGATGATTTTCCATCCTTGCTAAGAAAATAAATAAATACACAAATTCATCAAAAACATAAAGAAATTGACCAATAAAGTATCTCAAGAAACGCACATCACTCATACTCAAATTAGTTATAATGTTAATCTGACTTTAAAACATCGAAATATTGAGACAACACATATAATATAAGAATAACGTGCATTCTATGAGAGTATTCGGACAAAATATTGGTTAAGTAATATATAATAATTAGTGTATTGTTTAAACTTTCAAGCTATTTAATCATTTAAATATCACACATGCATATACATTACATGTCAATGCTCCTAGAAATATAAATACAAAAGTAAATATTGTATGACTACATATAATTTTCATATATTTATAAATTTAAAGGATCGGGGCCGGATACGGGGATTGGTGTTGTCCCCATCCCCACTTCATACACGGTTACATATATGGGGATTCTTCATCCCCGTCTTAGGTCAAATCGAGAGTTTTTAGTCAAATCGGGTTTGGGAATCGAGTCCCTTTCCAGTAGGTTTTTTTTTTTTTTTTTTTTTTTTGTTTTTTTTTTTTTTTTTTTTTTTTTTTTTTGGTGCCATCTTTATAATGTATATAACATTCGTTATGTCATATTACGTGCTAAACCCGGGTTAAACCCACCATTTGATAACAATTTTGATAAGGGGTTATATGATAAAAGAAAAATGAAAAATTTAACTATTTTCAAACTGACAGGTATGAAAAATTGAATATGCTTCTCCAAGTTTGAAATTTGAATCATCAACTAGCCACTTTAATATCATCAACTACCCACCCACTTTAATCCCTCTCATTTAAACCCCCCAACAACCAACTACCACCCTCACTCCCTCTTCAACCTCTTCACCATTCATTCTCAGTCACTCTTTTTTTCACACCGACCTTTCGAAACAACAACTAGACATTACTCTCTAATGGCTTTTGATTTCTTTCATGTGGCTAATGCCACAACTAATCGTTATGGTGTGTTCTTCAGCTTTAGAAAGGATTGCGGGTTCCTCCAAGGTTAAACCTCTTCTAGGATTGCTGGTTCCTCCAAGGTAAAACCTCTTCTTACTTTTGTTTAACTTTCATCTTTATATTTGTATTACTACATTTTTGTGTATGTGTATGTATTATTTTGTGTAATCTTTGTTTGAGTTGTGTTGTTCGGGTTTTCTTTGTGTTTCAACTTTATTTTACGGATGTTGTTTGGGTTTTCTTTTTTTAAGTTTTGTTTTACTTATGGATTAATACATGTTGAATGGGTCATGTTAAAAAAATACATAATTCTTTGGATAATTAATTTAGGATATAATTCTTGGATGTGGTTTATGAGTTCAAAACACCTTCTAACTTATAATCATTTCATTTTTTATCAGTCCTAACAATAAATATTTTTTCCTTTTTTAACTCTTTATCTCATGTTTTGGGGTTGTTTACTTTGATTCCCATTTTCAACAAACAAACAACTATTTTTGCTAACCATCATCTAATGCTTCTTTTACACGTCCCCGCCATCAAAACCCACCTTTGCGACAGGTGGCTCAAAAGCCGTAGATGCCGCCAAGGGAGCTGCCTACACATATGCTCACGGACCTTCTGATAGCCGCCGTCACTTTATCTCAAGACCAGCAGCTTGCGTGTTTCACCTTGATGGTTTCTACCGCTACAAACGCATCTCCTGCACCTACCGCCATGCCCTTACCACTGAAGAACAAGATTGGAGGAATATGCGGATGAGTCAGTCTTAGGTTTTTAGTCAAGTTTAGATTTGGAGGTGCAGTTTTGTTATTTTATAGTACTTGTGGAATCAAGCTTGCAAAAATTTAACTATGATTCTGATATATGATTTGTAATTTTATCGAGTGCCGAGATAGATATATGTTGATACAAAAGTTGGGCGTTCCTTGTTTGGGTTCCTTCCTTCGTATCAATTGCTTGATATTGCTTGAGATCTGCACACTAAGAAAGAAACAAACACCGTTAGGCTTATCGAGGGATTGTCTCCCCCGATTATCCTCCGGCGTGAGAGTAAGTAATCGTAGTTTTAGGGTTGTGAGAAGAGTTAGGATCGCTTTGTAAATCGTACCTTTGCGAGGGTTAGGGTTCCCTCTATTTATAGGCATGTAACCGATAAGGTTACTTGTTCCTTACTCTACGGCGTATCCGCCGATATCGGATATCGCTAGTGAATATCTTCCTTGTTTAGAAGATATCCCTTTATCCGTTCCATAAATACGTTTTGGACTTGGGCCTTATGGGCCGAAGCCATTCAGTTGGTAGTCCAACTGATATGAAGCTGGGCCGCGTGTAGCGGGCTTAAGTATTTGTATTGTTTACTAATCGGGTCCGTGACCCGGTGTGGACTATACGTCATCATGTCCCCCCAGTCTAGTGTGCGCACGACAAAGAGTGCGGATGCTAGACTAACAATGCCCAAATTATTCCCAACTCGTGCGCGGGAAGAATCCAAGTCGTTTGCCGCCAAAAGGGATTGTCTCCCCCGATTATCCTCCGGCGTGAGAGTAAGTAATCGTAGTTTTAGGGTTGTGAGAAGAGTTAGGATCGCTTTGTAAATCGTACCTTTGCGAGGGTTAGGGTTCCCTCTATTTATAGGCATGTAACCGATAAGGTTACTTGTTCCTTACTCTACGGCGTATCCGCCGATATCGGATATTGCTAGTGAATATCTTCCTTGTTTAGAAGATATTCCTTTATCCGTTCCATAAATACGTTTTGGACTTGGGCCTTATGGGCCGAAGCCATTCAGTTGGAAGTCCAACTGATATGAAGCTGGGCCGCGCGTAGCGGGCTTAAGTATTTGTATTGTTTACTAATCGGGTCCGTGACCCGGTGTGGACTATACGTCATCATGTCCCCCCAGTCTAGTGTGCGCACGAAAAAGAGTGCGGATGCTAGACTAACAATGCCCAAATTATTCCCAACTCGTGCGCGGGAAGAATCCAAGTCGTTTGCCGCCAAAAGGGATGTTCAATGAATCTAGTTGAAAAGGTTTAAATCCCTCACCTCGGGAAACGGAAACACTATCCACGTGTCTCGTACCGTTTCAAACCCCAGCCACATATTCTGAGTTAGTGGAATCCACGTGTCAGTCATCGGTGGTGAGTGAGAAACATATAAGTACCACTGCATTTTTACCGTGTTTTTCACAGTGAAAAAGTGCAAGTATCTCTCAAAAAATACNATGTTTTGGGGTTGTTTACTTTGATTCCCATTTTCAACAAGAGAAATGATACATAGACCTAAAAATAGACCTAAAAGTGGACCTAAACATATGTGGCATGATCCTGATGGGTTGTAAAATAAGTGGGTCCCTGTCTGCAGCCATCAGGATGATGCCACGTGCTTTTAGGTCCACAGTTAGGTCTATTTTTAGGTCCATGTATCATTTCTCTTTCAACAAACAAACAACAATTTTTGCTAACCATCATCTAATGCTTCTTTTACAGGTCCCCGCCATCAAAACCCAGCTTTGCGACAGGTGGCTCAAAAGCCGTAGATGCCGCCAAGGGAGCTGCCTGCACATATGCTCACAGACCTTCTGCTAGCCGTCGTTACTTTATCTCAAGACCAGCAGCTTGCGCGTTCCACCTTAACAGTTTCTACCGCCATGCCCTTACCACCGAAGAACAAGATTGGAGGAATATGCGGATGAGTCAGTCTTAGGTTTTTAGTCAAGTTTAGATTTGGAGGTGCAGTTTTGTTATTTTATAGAACTTGTGGAATCAAGCTTGCAAAAATTTAACTATGATTCTGCTATATGATTTGTAATTTTATCGAGTGCCGTATATTTATCTAATCTATCTAGTAAAAGATTTCAGTTGTCTCTCAAATATAACCAAGTTTAATTTGGAGTTGCAGTTTAAATCATCTTAGACCCGGTTAAGTATGTATGGGTGGATTCATGTCTTGTGTATCAAGGTTTAATTTTGTAAATTAAACACAGACTTCAACCACAACAACCACCACTACCACAACACTTACTTCAACTACAACAACCGCCCCTACCACAACACTTCCTTCAACCACAACAAACACCACTACCACAACAGTTGCTTCAACAACAACAACCATCACTGCCACACTACCTTCCCTAACCACCGCCACTACCACAGTTGCTTCAACAACAACCACCACTAATCATGATGGCGTGTTCTATAGCTTTAGAATGGATTGCGTGTTCGAGCTCCGGCGTCCACATGGTAAAAACTCTTAATATTGTTTAACCTTCTTCTTTGTACTTGTATTACTTTTCTTTGTTTGCATTTTGTTTTTGAGATAGAATTATTGTTCGGGTCTGGGTCTGTGTGGTTCACTGGTTTGTAAAAGATTTGACACAATATACAATAATATATACGATATGATTTTGTAATTACTTTATGATTTTGCTATGAAAATGTTCATTGTTGAAAAAAGTAAATGTCTATTTCTTAAACTTGGATCTATCTAATGAAGATTGTTGTTGAAATGATACATTTGTTTATCATGTAACTTAGAGTAGTAACATATTGTATGATTTAATAGACCAAAATGACTTATCTTTTATCTCATTAAGTAGACGCAATGTCTTAGAATCTGATATACAGATTTAGAAAAGCTTGATGGGTGGAAGACTGGAAGGTGAGGGCTTGTTACTTGTAGCCTGAATTCTTGGATGCTCCATTTGTCCTAGAGCATATCACTTGAAGAAAGTTATACACGAATGTCTGAAATATGTGTTGAAAGAGGTTAGAGCATATGACTTGAAGAAAGTTATACTACTTCATGGTATGTAATAAAGTGATGACAAACTCTTAGAAAAACTCATCGACGCTGTACCCCATGAATTTGCGGAATATCAATAGTAATGTGGCCAAGAAACCAAACATTATAAACCGCGACAGATAAAATATTACTTTTGGATTCACACAACAGGACCAACAAGAAGATTTGGTATTCTAGTTCTAACTTCCACATAGTCGCTACATTCTGAAATAACATCAATGGTGATAGTATTATAAAGAACGAGCTGATATAATGTTGTTATTCATCGGTTTTTCTTTTTCTTTTTTTTCCCCCCGAATCATTAGGAAGTGATAAGCATGTATTTAGGCAGCCCAACTGCTAATATTGCAATCCCTGTGATAGTATACTATTTTAAACTGCACAACTAAGAATCGTGGTCCTTAGTCACAAACATTTATAATCCTAAACACCAACTATACTCGGGAGGAGCCTACCACGCATACTAGTTTATTGAAAATCAATACTGGTTCGAGTCTGACAAAATCCATTCCAGGCACCAACAATTTCATTTCAAGCAACACCAACAAAATGTTGCATTTACTATAAGAATACAAAAATAAGCTTCTCATCTTTAAATTCAATCATATATTGAGGGTAACAAATTTATCAAATGTATATATGCAATATATGACTTTTCAAGTGTCTAAATTGAATGACTTGAATATTAAAATTTACACTAATACATTAAACTATAGCACATGCAGTGTCGGTCAAACGACACATCTTCTGCTCTTCTCCACCCGAATTCATTTCCGACATTAATCCTAGATGTATAACCAACCTGCCTTTGATCAAATCCCGTTATCAACCAGTGAGATCAATTCCGAACTACCTGACTCAAATACATCATCACCCTTTTTACTTGTTAACAGTTCAGAAGGAAGAATAGACGAGTTAGGATCATTTTTAGGTACCAAAAACAAAAGCCCGATTGGAAGAATTCTCGCTAAGCTCCTAATCAAAATAGATACCCATAAATTATCGAATTGTGTTCTTGTAACATTCAATGCATGTAGCAAGATGCTTCCAGCCCATGATGATGTAAGCATCCCAACGTGATCAATAGACATTAGTAAAGCAAAGAAAGTGCCTTCGATTCCCGATGGACATAGCTTGGAACTAATAACAAGAAGAGGCATCCATTTCAAACGTCCAATCATTTTAGAAACTAATTCGTCCATTACTACAAAGATGTAGTCTGGTAAACCAAATTTTAAGTTTAAACGTAACACTAGTACTAAATCTAGAAGACTTGAAGCACCATATAATAATTGGGTCCAAAAGAGCACGCTGTGAAAGGGGTGGTTTCTGAATACATTTTGGTATAGAAGAACACCCAAAAGGGATCCGACTGCACCTACTGAAAATATTGATCCAATAACCTCCTGCATCAAAGGAAATGTTGGTGTACTCTTTTAAGTATTTTATTCTAACAATTACGCAATTCACTTAATTATACAGAAGACATCTAAATACCTCTAACTATGATGGAAAGCGTTAACATACCTGGGAGAAAGATGGGCCAGATTTTGCATCGGTGTACCAATAAAACATTCCTTCATGAATGCTCACTCCCAATGCGAGTGATAGATACATATACAAACATGGTCTCCAAACATCCGGAGTTTTCAGGGCTGTAACCATGGTCTTGATAGCATCCAGAAACTTTTGACTTACCTACATAACAACGATCAAGTAAGACTACATAAGGACGAAAACAAAGAAGGTCTCAGTTTAACCCATACACCTACAAATGGATCAAATGGGTGGAGAGTAATCTTAAGTACATTCAAATGCGTAAAAGCTACTAACTTTATTAAAACAATCCAGATTAGTAAACATAAATTATTTTCTAACCCATATCTAACACACTGAATCTTTATAATTTGAAGTGTTTGCGGGTCATCTCAATCCAACCCGTTCTGACCAGGCTAAAATTATCACATTTTACCAGAATCCAGAACCAATGTCGCCTTTGACCCAATCCACCCATTCTATCACCTTAAATCAAAAAAATATACCCAACTAAATTTGAAAAGAAACCTAACCCGCTTGTGAGAATAACTGTGAACACGAGGTTCTTGCAACATCATTCCAACCAAAATGACAAGCCCGGCAGGGATACTTAGTACTCCAAATACACCCTACAATGAACCAAAACAATCAAAAATCGCTTATCATAAATCATAATATCATATAAGAATTTATTAGTCACTAAGGCCATTAAAGAGCCGTGCAAGCAACGAACCTGAGGCCCAATCCTATGAACAAGAACGCCGCTCATGCCAAAGCCAAGAAGTTGGCCAATCGAGGAGCTAACTCCACACAAGCTTTGCAGGTCACCAGCAAGTGAAGGGTGGCTTATACTGTTCTCAGTTACACAAGCATCAATAGTCACATCAGCTATAGCAACTCCTGCACTTGCTGTCATAAAAGACAATATGGCCCATACAAGTGGCAAATTTGGGGTAAATGCCGGTACTAGCATGGCAATGGAACCGACTAAACCTGAAAATAGTTATCCACCAAACTGAATTTAAGAAATTTTATTTAAGTTTATATTACACCCTATTTTGCAAATGACATAATTTGAGCGAAGGAAAGAGCAATATCTCTTTGAGTCAATTAGAATGGATTTTTATTAAATAAATAAATAAATAAATAAATAAATAAATAAGAAGGACCTTTTGGTAACTACATCAACTATGAGAACTCATGACCATTGGTATATCAGTATATATCTTCGAGAATAACTCGATTTACGAAAAACGAAAATCATACAGGAGTACCAATCAAATTAGAATAGAAGCAGAATTTGGTCCAAGCATATTAGAATTCGTATCAGCTTCAGAAAAAAGCAACGGGTGTTTGGCATTGTGTATTAAGAGTGATTACTTGATCAGGAATTATAGAAATCACATAATCAGCTGTAACAAAAGGGCTACACTGGATAGTGTTTCTAGATGTGCTTCTGCTGTTTGAAATCAGATAACAAAAATCATAACCAGATTATCAGGTTGTTTAAACGTTTGGTAAATTATGACTCTTAAGGAAAATATACATGCAAATTATCAGTTTATTTGATATTGTTCAAAAATGGGTTCTATTATGCCAAGCACCATCATCCATATACAGGGAAGCATGATACAATTTGTGCCTTGTGCGAAACAAAGAACTACATTTATACTTGAAAGTTAATAATTTGAGCGTTACAACAAAACACTGCTAGCAAAAATAGATCACGAACAAGTATTCGTTTCATAATCCATGATGATTTTACACATAAGAACTATACTAAGAAGCAAAGTAAACGTGATATATACCAGCAAATATGAAGTAAGGGCGTCTCCTTAATCTGAAAATTGGAACAATGTCAGTCATAAGACCCCAAATAGGCTTAATAATCCAAGGAATTTGGATGATCCCAGAGTAAAACTGCGCTTCTGAAGGTTGCAACTTCTGCACGTCCTTCATATAGTATTGTACACTAACCCGATACAAACCTATACTCGTACCCTGATTAATTCCATAAACAATCACCACAGCCAAAACAAACCTCCAACTCAATTCATCACTCAACATCCTAAACCAATTTATCGGTCTCCATATCAAATTCCCCTTAGTTGAAGTACGCGGATCTGTCTTCGATACCCCTTTCCCTGGAGCGAGGAGCGCTGCTGAAAGTCGGGCTGGGGCTTCTCCTTTCCCGCCTTTCCGGCTTTTCCTCATTCCCGTATATAGCTTCACGCTGATTGCGTCTGGCTTCAGCTCTCCGCTCTCTTCGAGTGCGGCTTTTGGACTTTAGCTGGGAGAATACATCTGCTCTCCTATCCCCTAGTCGTGACTTGACGTCTTGTCGTTTTTCTCCTAGGCGCGAGAAGACGACCGACCGGGGATACATCTTCCTCTCACAGTCTTCTCTGGAGGTTTTGGTCTCTCCACATGAGCCGGGAAAAAGCGCTTTGGGAGTAAGAGTACTCGGAGGGTCCGGATTTGACACTTGGACTGGCTTGTCGCCTCCTCTTGGCTTTTCTTTCTCCCAGGGACTTTGACTCAGAGTTTCGAGATTGTTCTCGAGACCTTCCACTTTTTTACTCATCATTATCGAAGTCAAGGCGCGTTTGTACCTGCCTTAACTTCTCCTGATGAACCTTTTCAGCCATTAAGGGCAATAACTGGTCGTAATGCTTGTCGCAAAACTCTCTTGTTGCCGCATCTGGCAGTGGTTCACTCACTCCTTGGCTCTTCTCCTTTTCCCAAAGTGTTCCGTACCGTGGAGTGTTCTTGGGTAGGAGTAGAGCCACTTCTTGCCGGTTTACTCATATTGGTCAGAGTATCTTTTGAAACGTAGTTAAGTTAACGAGTCACAATGCGGATGGCGCCACTTGTTAGTACAAAACTTGGGCTCAACACAAGTTCTAGTTTAGGCTATCTCTTGGTGGAGTGTATTTCGGACTTAAGAGTTGATGATAAGCTGCTAAGAAAGAAAACACCGTTAGCCTCACCGCGGAAGAGGGACTTCCGCGGTCAACCTCCGGTGTAAGAGTAAGTAATAGTTTTTAGAGATATAAAGTATTTAGAGTGTGAGAGTGATGTGTGTGTTACCGTTTGAGAGTGGCGAATGCCCTCTATTTATACCATGGCTTTTGTTGTTGGTTTCCTGAGATCCCGTACTATGATAGCGACATTTTTAGTTGCCAAGCCTCTAGGTCCCCTCTCGTTCTTGTCTCCTTGTCGTGAGTGGCGACTCCTTCGGAAAGAGGTTGTCGCCTTTCCTATTTTGGGTCTGTCTTGGCCAGCTATATGATAGCTGATAGTACTCCTTACTCTTTTTGGGTCAGACCGTGGTCCTGACATTTGAGTTGATCCCGGACGCGGAGTGCGTCCCGCGGTTAGGTCTCAGAGCTACAGGACTCCATAGCCAAGTATTGTGTCGCGGTCCGCCCTTGGGAGGGTCGGTTCTTGTCCCGGTCCTGGTTAGTTTAATTTGGGCGAGCCCGGCCCATTGTTCTTGGGTCCAGGGGTACTATACGTGATCATTCTTAGTACGTGTAAAATAAAAATGGACTTTTGAATGGAACTACATATTGTTTTCAATGCCTTGTCACAAGTTACAATCTATCTATCCAATCATATAATTTAATTTTTAGCACAATTGTCGGTGATGATGATTTTTTTTTTTTTTTTTTTTTTTGTTTATACTTTATGCCTTTGTTGAGCAAATGATATGATGCTTTAAAAGTCTTTCATAGTTTCATTTCATTAAGCTCTAGACACATCTCGCAGATATTCATTATAAGAAAAAGGGGCAATGCCTACCAAAATTTCCTAAGAAATCTTTCGTAGGAAATTACCTAGGGAATTCCTACAATTTTCCCACGAATTATGTGTACAGTTTTTAGTGACAGTTTTCTTAATGATTTCCTAGCAATTAGCGACAAAATATTCGCCCTAGCTAATCTGTCAGAAATTCTTTGGGATTTCCTAAGGATTTCTTATGAATAATAATTACTAGGAAAACTTTAGGTAAATTATAGCTATCATATAGAGATTTCCTAGTGACTTGTATAAGAAAGTAATTAAGAATAATAAAATTGAACACAATGTATATTTTACATATGTGTTTATATTGGGATGACTATTTTTGTAATTGGTGTCGTAATAATAAGTGACTTAGTGTTTCGTCTAAAAGAACTTGGTCCATTTAAATGTGTGATTTTGTTTTAAAAAAGGCACTATAAAAATTGAAACATTTGTTGTTGCATATATTTATATTAGCGTGGCAATTATTTATATGACGACGCCAAAAAGGTGAGTTAGAGTTCGAGTTAAACAAGACAACAAAAAGTAGCTCTTTTGACGAAAATTGCTTTTTGTAAATTAGTATCCAACTTGCTCTTGTTAAACTTAGATCATTAGCACATGCCACATTACTGAATTTTATGAACTATATATCTAAATAATCATATTGTCTTAATATTGAATTTACATCATTATCTCTTATTTGATATTTTAATTAAAATTTTTGTTTTGTTAAGTTTTTAGTCATATGTGCTTATTGAAATAAACTAAGTGCATGTGGATACGACCTCGTCTTACATGAAAGATTATACTACATACATGGGTTTTACTTTACTCATGTGTTTAGTTTAAGAAACAGTGAAACTAGTATATATATATTTAAAGTTTTCCTTACGCATCATTTGGCACTTGACAACTTTAGTCTTTCAAGCCTACTTCTCTAATGTTTGTGACACATAAAATTTTCTAAAACCATTTACATAATACTTGAATTTATAGTTTGACTATCGGGTTTGACTAACAAATCACGTAACACCTTCAAACTTATAAAAGTCTTAGTCAAACTATTCAAATTCGCAATATAATACTTAAAATCCGATTTTGGGGTGTTACAGCAGGTGGTCGTGTTATGAGATCTTTGAAGCACATCCTTGGTCGTAACCCAATGATGAATGCCCCAGTCATCATTCATTATAAGCGGTTGGTCATATGCAGTGTTTTGTTTTTCTATTTTATTTTATTTTTATTTTTCTGAACCTTTCTAAGTAGTCGCTAAGTAATTCGTCGGAACGTTGTCGAATACCCAAAACTTCTGCCTTGGTTTTTTGAAATCTTTTTTGTTGTAAAAAGTTCGCTCTAAATTTGTTTATTAGCTCGTGGAAGCTATTTATGCACCCCAGGTGTTATGTTATCGTACCAAAACCTTACTGCCCTACTTAAGGTGATGTGAAAAAAGGCACCATGCAATCAGATGATCATCTAGGTCTAACATACCATCGTCTGTCTTTACGTTCGCTAGCACCTTCAGCCCGTCTGGCATGTCATGGTCTCTTATCTGTGCCGTAAAAGGTGAAGCCACCAAATTGCGTATGTTCCTTTGTGTTTCTTTGAATGTGAACGGCTCATTGTAAAAAGCGGTGTTGGTTGCATGCTTTTGTTTTTGGAAGCCCTTCTAGGTTTTCTGTCGTGACCCTACTATTCTTATTATGCCTGCCATATAAGGTGGTTTCTTCTAGTGTTTAATAAATGGCTCCTTCGGTCAAACCTTCATGGTCTGACTGCCATGCCTCCATGACGTGCTGGTCATCGTTGTTGAAGGGTTGTGGGGGATTGACCTCCTTCCTTTTTGTGGAAAATTGCTGAATACATGGCGTTAACTTGGCCAACATTTTTGGACCACAAACTGCATGACAAGGTTTCAGAAGTGGTTTCTGAAATGTTTTCGAAGGTGTGATTAGTCGTATGATTTCCGGTAGTGGTGTGGAAAGTTTTCATCTCTACCGATGGTTCCTTATACTCGGGCTTGGGATTACTATCACATATCATGTATTAACTAAAAAAGTATTAGTGCTTGTCAACGTTACCGCAACACTAACCAACCTTAATGTTAGGTTAAGGGGTTGTTTCTTTTTTCTTTATGTGAAGGATTTGGGCCCACTAAATATATAATATTGTTACTTTTATATGTGGGGTCCATTCATTTTCTACTAATCGGTCTTAACCAGCAAAGGATGAAAGTGGATGCCCTCCCCATCTAGAGGCAATAACATATAGGGGTGTAAACGAGCCGAGCCAAGCTCGAGCTTGACAAGGCTCGAACTCGGCTCGAAAAAAAAAACTAGGCTCAAGCTCGGCTCGATAGCTCGTCAAGCTTTAACCATCCAGGCTTAAGCTCAGCTCGATCCAGTTTCGAGCAAAGCTCGAGCTTTGCTTGAAAAGCTCGAATATATGTATATGAATACATGATTACACATTTACACCCCTATCCCAACTCCTAAACAAGTTGATTAAGGAGTTGAAAAGCTCGAATATATGTATATGAATACATGATTACACATTTACACCCCTATTTCAACATGTGGCAAAATAAATATCTCCATAAATCTTAGTTAAAGCTTAAATAAAACACAATATTAAGTAATAAATTTAATTAGTTCATTGTAATATTAACATTCAATAATGCTTGGTAATTTTTTTGCAAGACAATAACAGCTAACAAGATAAGAAAAATACACAGTCATTAGAAGTAACACATAAACATACATTAATAAAAGTTGAAGATAAATGAACTTACAAATTCTTCCAAATAAAATATTACTAGGGAGTTAATACATAGTAGTTGAATAATTAAAAAAGAGAATATCTGATGGAGTCATGGGACTATGGCTGATGAAGACGAAGTGATGGCCGAGAATTGTGCACTGTTTAGATTGTAAAATACAAAATGTTACGTAGGAATAATTAGGGTTTGAAGGGTATATAGTTAATTAATTGTTTATGGAGTAAGTCCTTCTAATTAGATTAATATTCAAATTATCTACTTAAAGCTCGATAAAAGCTCGAGCCGAGCTATCAAAAGCTCGGGCTCGGCTCATCATATGTTTCGAGCCAATATATTAGGCTTGAGCTCGCTAAAAGCTTGACTCGATCGAGCCAAGCTCGAGCTCGAGTTGCTTGATAAAAGCTCGGCTTGTTTGCACCCCTGACATATAAAGGCCCACATAGACCCACCAATATTTATGATCCTCTTAACGTGAAGAGAGNAAAAAAAAGCCCCAAGTCTTTAAGTAAATACACAAACACACATTAACATCCAAATTAAAAATAATAATAATAAGAAAATAAAATTAAATAATAATAATAAAGCCAAACCCTATATAATTTAGGAATAAACGTTTGGAACCTTTTCATCATTACATATTCACTCACATCCAACATTCATTCTCTCTGTTGTTAATTATTATATGGAAGAAGAAGGAGACGAAGAAGACCAAAACGACGTCGCTTCTTCCCCCTCCTTCTTCTTCATCAATTTCATCCTTACAAAATAATTAAATAAATCATCCAAACACATAATTCTCATAAATTACGAGAATGGGTAAATCATCCAACCCATTCTCGTTCCGCCGGAGCACCACCACCAACACCACCACGCGCCGCCGTAAGAACGCGGTCGGTGAATCGCCTTTGCTGCAGTCTCCGTCGCCGGCGCGTGAAGAGCACGCGCCGGCGGTGGTGGTGGGGAAGGTGAAGAAGAAGGCGAGTGGAGCTAGGTTATGGATGAGGTTTGATAGGAGTGGTGAATCGGAAGTGTTTGAGTGTGATAAGAGTACTATTATTAAACGCGCGGGTATTCCGCCTAGGGATTTAAGGATTCTCGGCCCGGTTTTCTCGAATTCTTCGAATATACTTGGTATATGTTGTTTTTATTTAGCTATACTGCCTAGGATTATGTTTTTTTGTCGATAATTGTAACTTGTCCCACATAGATGGATTACGAGAAATTTGGTTGAGTGATATAGCTAAACTTAATGTGTGCGGTTAAGTAGGTCACCACTTGCGGAAATTGCCTTTGAATTGTGACATTTTGTGAAGTTTTGCTGTTACGCTAGTAATTCTACATAGCTTTTAGCATTTAGCAGATTCTTGTGGTTTGTGTGATGATATGTTGTTATCTAGTTGTGCGCTTATACTTGCACAAGTCATGTACATACATTGCTATATTCATTCATGGATCATTGAATCATCTTCTTGCATGATGTACTGTTGATGTAGAGAAACCGGTTGATGATGTGTAGCATATCTTTTCTTGTGGAGGTGACTGGTTTTTGTTTGTGGTTAGTGGTAAGACGGGTAACGGATATGGTTTTAACTATTAGAAGGTAGATTATAACTTGCTCTTTTTGTTAGCATACTCGTTTTGCTGTTTAAGTCCGTATTCCTGTTTTGGGGTTTAATGCAGCATCTTTATTGCTGAGTCCATGATCACCTATATATATATAATTGCTAGTGGTTATGCATAGAACACATATGCACACACTTTGCCGTATTTAACTTTTAAAACGTATTAGCCTTAGGTGCATAGAAGTTTAAACCATGGCTACAACTGGTGTATCAGGCTCACCCTGTTTTAAATAAAACGGTATTCTACAAGTCAATGTTGTACGTATATGTGTAATGGAACTAGTTAAAGATTGCCGCCATATAAGAGGTCCGGGGACTAATTTTTAGGGCCAGAAGACAGTTTGATAGATAGGGGAAATAACATAATTATCCTATGGTATTTAGTCATCTACATAGGTTTACCTTCCTTATTTAGGTGGTGAGCAACTGGATATCACTTAGAATGAAAGTCCCGCATAATAAATTTGAATTATTTGGAAATAAATTTTACAGAATGTGTTGATCTATTTAATAATGAAATGTTACCTTTTTATGTACAAAGTGTACTCTTCTGGGCTTGAACAATAATTTTGGAAAATGCACACGCAAAATGAAACTGAATGGATTTAAGTGGGAAAATGACACGACGTAGGGGTTAGTTTAGTACATGCAAAGCTTGGTTGACTCGATATGTGGAGAATTTTTTAAAATATCATTTTGTTATAGCTTTTTTGAGTTGCCAGACTCTTTCATCAGTTATGTCATGTTAACACCAACCTAAGGGTTGATTTTATGCAGTGAAGGGAACTGTTTCATGGCAAGTAGGATACTGGAGTTTATCAGGAGTTCTTTACTAGGATTAATAATATTTGCAAGCATGCATAAGAGTGTCATTTGCTGTAATCATCGAGTATATAGGACAATTGTATTTACTGAATAATCTTCCAACTACAACTCTTAAGAAATGGACTAAAGTTTTTTCCATAAATAAAGTGGTGGGGTATTTGAGTGTCATGCTTCTTAAGTTATAGGAGAAGCCTCCTCCTTAAAAGTAGACCATAATCTTGGAGAGTTGGTCTATTTCTCAAATATCGTACATTTTCACTAGAAAGTTGTCTGACATCATTTCAATTTGTCTGTTTCTATCAGCATTATTTACACTTGAAATTCCGGATCCTATAGTGCCAGCTTTATTTTGGGGGAATGGAAGGCGGTACCTTCTGTAAACTTTTACAAAGAAATTAAAATTGTTTTATTTACCAATGTGTCGTTGGACTCCTGCATGGAAAAGCCAAGCCTATATATCCCGCGGCATGCAATAATCCAATTGACACCCATATTCCACTATAGCTTCACAATCGTTAAAACTAGAGAATAAAAAATGAATGCTCATAAATGGAGACAAAACAATAAGCAGGAAGCATATCGTAACTACCATGCGATCATGTCATTGCTTATAAAAAGATCTATTATGCCACCTGTATTGTTAGGAAATGAACAGGAAACACCTAACGAGTCAATGAAATGAGAATACAAAGTTTTGAATAAGAGGTAGTCATTCTACCAAGTCTATGACATCACTAATACCTGATGTTCTGCTGCTAACATAGTAATTATAGGTTCTTATATTCCGTGCTTCAAGTCTAATGAAACCTATTACCATGTCATGTCAACAATACATTTTTCCAAAATGTTCTGATATCAATATGTGGATGCTAGATTTCCCGAGTGAAAATAAGCATGTCCTTCAAGTAGTTTTTCAAGGCATGAGCTGTAAAAATAAATTGATTTGATGTGTGAATGCGGTTACCTGCTGTCCTTATAATGTTAAATGCTTTACTTTTTGTCCAATGGCTCTCTGCATGTGCTTCATTGACTAAAGTTATTACTTATAACATTTTCCTTATCAATGCAGCTAGGGAGAGGGCAATGGTTGTTAATCTGGAATATATAAAGGCTATAGTCACAGCAGAAGAAGTCCTTTTGCTGGATCCTCTACGTCAAGAGGTTCTTCCATTTGTGGATCAGTTAAGGCATCAACTTACTCATAAAAAACATTCCAATACTTCTGGTAACCAAGGTGGCAGCCAGCTGGCATTACGTGACACAGAAACAAACTTATCAGCTTCTGGACGTTGGCTGAATGCTCCCGAAGCTAATGAAGGTTTGCCAGCTGAGCTTCCATTTGAGTTTCAAGTTCTGGAAATTGCACTGGAGGTAGTGTGTACATATCTGGACTCGAGTGTGGCAGACCTTGAAAGGGATGCTTATCCTGTTTTAGATGAACTGGCTAAGAATGTCAGCACCAAGAATCTTGAGCGTGTAAGAAGTTTGAAAAGCAACCTTACTCGTTTGCTTGCAAGGGTACAAAAGGTATTGTCTATTAATTTGTCTCTTTTGCTTCTTCCTTAATTCGATGTCTGATTTTTATTTATTTTTTATTTTTATTTTTTTATCTTCATTAACTCTGAGAGTATGATGAAGAAGATGATGATCCTAGATAAATGAAGAGGATGAACCTAAAAAGATTAAAATATCCTTCTCGTTTTAACACATATATTGGGCTCATCTAATATTTTTAACACATGTGCTGTGCATGTGTGCTTTCTTAACAGAAATACGTACTTTTAGTGTTTTTGGCATTATTGTGCAATTGAGACTTTTTTTGGAGTTTAATTGCTTAAGTTAAAGTTTTTTGATGAATCATGAAGTCCTTAACTTGGATATAAGACATGAACGGATGCTGAGTTTTAGAGAAAATTGATCAGCCTGGTCTAGTTACGACGCTGAACATGACTGGGTGACTGGGACACTGGGTCATTGGCTAATTGGGTGTTCTTGTAAACGGGAATATGCTTTTTTGTTGATGAGTGACACAGCATATTTTTTTCAATGAGTTTTTAAAACAAGAAAAAATAACAAAAACTTTGGGTTAGTTTTCCAAGAGAGCACAATCTTGCAACTAAGGAATACCTAAAAGCTAAATTAATCTTGCAATGATGAAAACAGACTTATAAGTAAAAATGAATACATTACTGCATGGATACAATATGAGATGTTGCTTGAACTGAAAACTTATGTTTGTGAGAAACCGTCTATACATCATATCAATGGTGTTGTTTGCCAGTATTAGTTACTTAGATGCGGCGTTGATATTTTTGCTTATGTTTTTTTTTTTCTTTTTTTTTTTTCACTCCATTTGTTGTGATATGTGATGGTATATGTATATGTTTATCTGATAATATCTGCTATGGTTGATGAACAAATTACAAATCTGGTTTCAGGTGAGGGATGAACTTGAACATCTTCTTGATGATGATGAAGATATGACACAGTTGTATTTGACTAGAAAATGGTTACAAAATCAACAAAGTGAAGCTTTATTGGGAGGTGCAGGTTCCATTAGCTTTACCAATGGTTCACACCATTTGAGGCGACTTAGTTCTGTCAAGAGTGGAAGTATGTTGACAAGTGCTAATCTGAATGATGATGATGTTGAGGATCTGGAGATGTTGCTTGAGGCTTATTTCATGCAGCTTGATGGAACTCGTAATAAGATCTTATCTGTGAGTAAATTTCATCCTTGCTATATATATTTTTCAACAGTTCCCTGCTAGATACTTAACATAAGAAAATTTGCTTGTCCTTTTACTACTATTAAGTATAATAAGTGCATATGTTTGGTCTAGAGGTGGACTTTTGATCCATTTATTTGTGAGTAGGTCGATTTGGGCTGTTTATTACAAACGCGTCAATAAAAAAATGTTAGCTAGAAGGGGAATGGGTCAAACGGGTTAATATCACATATATGGTTACCTTTAAATCAACTTATTCAACTATTTAGATTTGGGGGGAATTTCATCTATATCCTTGTAAAAGTTAGCAATTACATCAGTATCCTTACAAAATCAAAATTACATCAATATCCTTTCAAAACCTCAAAATACTCAAATTTATCCATTTAAACAATTAAACCATAATTATATTATTATAATATTGATGAAGAAGATAAATTACATTTTTACCCCTACTTAAAGAAACCTGTTCATTTTCTTATTTTTGTACCTTCATCCACTAAAGTATCCTGCTCACAGATCCATTTCGAAACCAATTTTAAAATTCCAAGTGTTTGACTATTATTGATCTGGGTAATTGAGTTTCAATATAATTGATACGGAAATTGAAATAAATGAATGCAATTGTGTCTTCATAAATTACTTAC
Source organism: Artemisia annua (assembly GCA_014162995.1). Classification (NCBI taxonomy): domain Eukaryota; kingdom Viridiplantae; phylum Streptophyta; class Magnoliopsida; order Asterales; family Asteraceae; genus Artemisia; species Artemisia annua. The sequence continues at coordinate 63,787 of LBNU01008019.1, forward strand.
ATAATTAAAAACCATATGGTAGCAGAAAACATTTTCATGTTTACAAATCTTCAATTAAAAAGATGAAATGAATTCACGTGAGAAAGGAAAGAAAAGCATATGATATTGTTAAATTTAGAGTATTGACATAAGGAATATTAGAGTATATAAGAAATTACAAGTATATTGGTAAATTTTGCAAATGGTCCTCCTCATCATGCATTCCTCTTTTCAAATGTAAGTATTGTGCTCTTTCATCTTGATTTTATTTGCTTGTAAGAGTTTGGGAAAAGGTTAAAATGGTCATACAACTTAATAAATATCAAAATTAAAATTAGCATTTAATTATTTAAATGGATAAATTTGAGCATTTTGAGTTTTGTAAAGGGTATTGATGTAATTTGGATTTTTGTAAGGATATTGATGTAATTGCCAAGTTTTGTAAGGATATTGATGAAATTTTCTCTTAGATTTTATTGTAATTATATAGTTTCTGGCAACCTTGTTAAAGCATCAATTAATTGTAAAAGGCAAAAAATGTTGGGTCAATGCAAACCGACTGGTTTGACACATGCCTTTAAAAATGACCAGCTTTAAATTAAACCTCTAGTTTGACCACATAGTAGGGCAAGCCAGCGAAATGGGTTTAATTGTTCATATGAACTTGAGAGGATCTCAATCCTTAAAGAAATGAAATACATTGTGCAATCAAATAAATACAATAGTTGAGTGGCCAAACAAAAATAGTCTCCAAGGTACAAGCGAAACATATGTTTTGCTAAAGGTTTGTCTTGACTTGTGTATTTACTGCAACTTTTTATGGGCAGTGCTACTATAGTACTATGAATAAAGCGGAAGTCTTATGTTATTTATCATTTTGTCATGCTTGATACCCGTGTATGCTGACATGTAGAAACTATCAGTGTTACTAAATACTTGCAGCATCCAACATATGTATCAACATGTAACTCAAATACTGTAGTTGATTATTTGTTGAATATAAATGAATAAAGGAATCTTGTGAGACTAAATTAAAGCCATCGATTTGTTTATAATGATGATAATGGGCAACATTTAATGTTTATCTGCGATATTGTTAAGGAAATGTTGTAATCTTCATTCACTTGCTTTGAGAGTATGTGAGTTTGTGTAACCAACTTTATTGCATACTGGTGATTACTTTTGGACCACAATAGCCACTTTGTTGTCGAAATCACTGCTTTCTAACAAAATGCAAGACAGAGCTAATTTTGCAATAGTGACGGATCTATACAGAAGAGAGGAATAGTTGGTTCTTTTCGCAAAACATATTTCTAATTTACGAAAAAGTCCTTACTACTTTTTTTTTTTTTTTTTGCATTTTTTTTTTTTTTNTTTTTTCTTTTTTTTTTTTTTTTTTTTTTTTGCATTTTTTTGCATTTTTCAAAAAAAAAATGATTTATACGCACACAAGGACAAAGTACACTTGTACAAAAACTTAATTACTCAATCTTGATGGTGTTTCTTTTTCAGTTTAGAGTTTTCTTTGTTCAGTTAGAGCATATGATAGATAAATGAGCGGGTTGTGTAACAGTCAAAAAATGGTAGTTTTAAAGTTCAGGTTTGATGGGGTTGACCTCTATTTTTTCAATATATTATATGTATAACCAACTTTTCTAATAAATGTGATTACAATTACTTTACAAATAAATACTTTTTTAGTACATATTTGGAAGATGATACGCATTGAAAGACTTTAGGCGACTTTCAACCCGCTCGACCCATTTGACTCGTTCTCTCCATAGTTAGGTTTTTTCTTACTTCTATTACCATTATTGTTAAGCATTTAACTTGTTTTATTTTATATAGAATCAGTTAAACTTGCCACTTTTAGGACGAAGATGATTCAATATGGACAATTTGTTGTAATGTCCAGGTTCGTGAGTACATTGATGACACAGAGGACTACGTGAACATCCAACTGGACAACCAACGTAATGAGCTTATTCAACTTCAGTTGACATTAACTATTGCATCATTTGCTATAGCCTTTGAGACGCTTGTGGCAGGATTGTTTGGCATGAACATCCCATGTCATTTATATTATATAGAAGGGATATTCGAGCCATTTGTTGCAGGCATCACAGCAGTTTCTGTTGTGCTTTTTATGCTTGTTCTTGGATACGCTAGATGGAAGAAGCTGCTTGGTTCATAGGAAGTGAAAACCAACCCCCTGTGGCCCTGTGCGAAAAGAATAAACTCAAAATCATACTTGTATTGTTGGGGAAATCTTTGGGTTTGAATTTTTGTATGTTGCTTAACTACATATAAGCATGATATTCCATTCCATTCCATGATAATGCTTATTCCAACTACATAGTACATATTAAGGCCCGAGTTTGCCTTGTTTATACTTCAGCTCTTTAGAATGATGTTTCAGTTATAGTAGATTTTTAAGTAAATTATTCCTGTGTTTATCAGTATTTACTTTTTATTATCGATGAAACTAAGTTGAACTTCTAAGGGTGTTATATCCTGAATGAGTCCCTTTACCCTCATGTAGAGGTGTGATTCTACGACATCCATACATTATGGATTGGGTAATTGTTCAAAGTTGCTGTTTTTTTCTGTTGAAATTTTTAATAGAATGGCCTTATTTACCTTACAATTATGTGGACGTGGATAACCATTTGGTTATGTGGCTCGTAGATTCTCCGGATGAGGCAACGATACAACTAACTAACAAGGACTACACGTTGTAGAGGAAGACCACCTTAAACAAGTGAAGGAACTTCATAAGGATCCCAAAATCAAGCTAACTGTAGTCCCTGAACGAGCCAACGGTCACGAACCATTAAAACAGTGGCGGCGATTAGCATGTGCAAGTGGTGCAACCGCACCGGGCCCCCCTTTGTAAGGGGCCCCCAATTTAGTATACATCCATTAATACTTATAGTTTTATATACAAACGTTTTGAAATTTTAGTGCCTTTGTTAAATTTTATCAAAGTTGAACCGGGCCACATACAAAAAATAGAAGACAAACTTTGGGCCACATACAAAAAGAGTGAAAGATTTGGATTACGGGGGCCTCATTTGTGATTTCGCACCGGGCCCCCCAAATCAACGGGACGGCCCTGCATTAAAACACGTAACTTTGACCAAATAAACGGCAGCTAAGCCAGTGGAGCGGGGAGGCTGAACGTGCCCTGTGTCACCTACGTTCCTCATATGTAGTATGATAACACATACTTATGCGTGGCAAACACATGGTTATGTATAATCTTAAATACATTTACAAATTACACCATGTCTATGTAACTTGCTTAGCGCGAACCTTAACTCATTTATTTTTACCGACACATCCATTGAGGCACACACATAACTATATAAACGTAAACACATTTACTTAATATTCGCAACTTGCTTAGCCCGAACCCTAACTCGTACATTTTCTTGACATTGTATTAAAGATTATAATCATGCATATGTATAATAATGGTGGCGTATGTTATTGCTATTTTAAACGGTTTTTAGTCAATCACTAGGAGATCCCTAAGAAATAGTTGAATAATTCCTAAGGATTTCCAATGTCATTTTATTCATACGAAATTCGAAGGAAATTAAACACATCTTCTAGGGATTTCCGATGTCAATGTATACCTAGGAAAACCGTCACTAATTTCCGATGGATTTGTGACAGTTTTATTTCTATCACTAGTCGCTAGGAAATTACTATGAAAGCGGTCACTAATAGTTATGCTCATAGCCGTAGGAAAATTGTCGGAATTTCATAGGTAATTTCTTGGGTATTGACCCAATTTCGTGTAGCGAACCAATCGATCCAATTTAATTGACCTTACTAATTGTACTCGATATCCAACTTAATGAATATAGCTTAATGTCATTGAAGTTCAGCTCCTTTGAGGGCCGTTTCGAAGAAAATGTCATATCATTCCGGGCATAAAAACCAAAGTGTTATTTGGACAATAACATTGAAATGTACCAATTGATGAGATGGCAGGTTTACTCGCCCTGACAGGTTAATGGTTTCATGGAGATTTGAGCTTGGAATGGTATGAATGTTCCACCACTTAAAGAAATTGAAGGAGTTAATATTTAAAAAGTTGGTAAAAACTTTGAAGGTCTTGATGTCTTGTAAGTGGACAAGGAAGAAAATCAAAACATAAAGGAGTAAGAGGGAGTTTGGCATTGCTTATTTTTTCTGATTTTGTGCTTTTATGCTTTTTTTATCGAATAAAGCACTTTTGCCTTCTTTTTTTATCCAAACACTTGCAGAAAAGCAGTTTTTCATAAGCATAATCAAATCCAAACACTTTTATTCAAAAGCACTTATTTTTAGTCCATAAAAGCACTTTTTTAAGCAGGAAAAAAAAAAAAAAAAAAAANAAACACCCTCTTAGTTGTTGTTATTCGTTTTAACTTCTAAGTGGTAAACCGGGAAATTGATACAGAAAGTGTCTGACAAGTGACAAGTTAGTTCATTAGCGAACTAATGTTAAAGATCATATGACAAAGTTTTGAGTTGAGGTTCAATTAGCTTAAACAGTGAGTTATACTCTTTTTGTCAAAAGTTTGTGCCGTATAATAGGAACAAGGATAACAACTTTGAGGCAAGCCTACTTGAAGCATACTGTGAAATAAATAAAAAAAACATAAAAAATAAAAAAAATAATAAAAAATAAAAAATAACTATGGAGTACAGTGAGCATTTGAAAGGAATATCTGATGTGGCTTTCTTTTTGGATTGTGCAACTTTGCTTTGGATGTTACTTGTTTGAGGTCATTCCCTTATACCAGTCCAGCATAAGCATTTCTTTCTCTTTTTTTTTGAATGGCGTTTTTGTTGATAACTAACAAGAAGCTAGAAGAAGAAACATATTACAAAGACACTTCAAGTAGAGATAGGATCATTTATCCAATTGAGCCACAAAGGTGGAAAGGTTTTGGACCTATTAACAATCCTAGATAAACAAAAAGTTTTGATGCTATACATGAGGGTATCTTTCCGTGGTGGCTTCTCGTCGAAAACAAATCTTTTTACGGTAGCACCAAATTAACCAGACACTAGGTAGAAGAACCCCAACCATACAGCCTTAAATTAATCTGGTTATCTGGGTAGGTTTGTTGAATCAGCCCATGTGATCAGGACAGATCAGGTCCATAAGGGTATTCAGCAGATTAGCAAATTTTCGCTATTTGAGAACCGTTCCCCATAATTCATAAGCCAAATTGCAGTGCACAATTAAGTGTTGAGCAGATTCTAGGTTGTCATCACAAGTCGAGCACGTCGAGGAGTGAAGATCGATAACACATGAGTCTAAGTTAGAGCGCGTAGGAAGTCTATCATTGATCAAACGCCATTGCAAGGATGCTGATCTTGATCAGGAATAACTTGTTCCATCTAGTCTGATTGCCACCAGTGAGTAGAGAATGTTGATATATTTTCTCATCACGGTTACATAGTACATGATGAATGGTGAAGTGTACGTGAAGTCCCAGTGATCATGAATAGGAGAAGGGCAGTGGTGTTGTAGAAGACTCATAAGAGTTGCCGGTCGACCCAATTCATGACCCAATCTCAGGTTGCACGGCCAAGCCCAAGTCAATAGAACCCGTTGAGCAGACTACAATAACTACATTGCTCATTGATGAGACTACAATAACTACATTGCTCATTGTTTCTAGAAAACCTAGCCTCCAATCAAGCATCACAAAACCAAATGTCGTCCCAGAACCTAAAAGAAACCACCATTAACGACTTATTTCTTGAAAAACAATTGCAAAATCAATATTGCTTTTGAGAAGGTTTTGGTGTAACTGGTACGGGAAACCAAGAGCATCAAGCAAAATTAACACCATATGCTTTTACACATTCAAACTAATTTAACAACACTGTTTCTACTGACATTAACGATGAAAAAAAAAAANACAAAACCTATATTGCACAAGAACTGATGCAATGATCAAATTCCATTCGATAACTAAATAATAAGTCAACTTTTAATCCATAAACAAACATACACAAATCGTAACACAGTTTCAAGGGACCCAAGAGCAGACAATTACAAGGCATGCCCAAATCATGAATTTACCATACAGCCATACTCTTATCTTATCCTTAAGAATTCAGCAACTAAATGGTCACAAAAATTCCTATGGTAAAACAGGGTCACAGAAACAACAAATCTATGCATAAAACTAAATTGCACAATCAAAAGCTTAATCAGCAAAATAAACCTTAAAACACAGCATTTTCATTCATTCATTAAAAACAACCATCAATTATCGATTTACATGAATTTAAAAATCCAGTACCCACAAAAACAGCTAAACCTAAACCCACTTGATTCATGAAACAAATCCTTAACCGCTGGTGAACTTGGTGACAGCCTTGGTGCCTTCAGAAACAGCGTGCTTAGCCAGCTCACCAGGCAAGACCAATCTGACAGCAGTCTGAATCTCCCTGCTCGAAAGAGTGTTCTTTTTGTTATACCTAACAAGCTTAGAACTCTCAGCAGCCAATTTCTCAAAGATATCATTAATGAAGGAATTCATAATTCCCATAGCCTTGCTTGAAATACCAATATCAGGATGGACTTGTTTCAAAACCTTGAAGATGTAGATCTTGTATGTCTCCACTGACTTCTTGTGTCTCTTCTTCTTCTTGTCTCCTGACGTGTCCTTTGCTGGCAGCTTCTTCTCTGCTTTGGGCTTTGGTGCCTTTTCTGCTGCTGGCTTCTTCTCCGCTGCGGGTTTCTTCTCTGCTGCCTTTGGTGCCATTTTTTTGGATTTAAAAGATGTGTGTGTTTTTTGAAGCGTGAGTGAAGAAGAGATTGTGGGGTTGGTTATATAGGTAGGTGGAGTATCTTGTGATTGGTTGGTTGTGTTTCACACGGATCGGGAATACGAGCCGTTGATTGTTACCATATTATTTTAACGGTGGAGATTTACTATTTTGTGTTTCACACGGATCGGGAAGTTATTGTACTATCAAAGCTTTACTATTATACGAGCCGTTGATTGTTACCGAGTTATTGTATAATTGTAATAGAGCATCTGCAATGCATAGTGCAATACGAAGTTCAATACACTTTCACGTCATCGCCACATCAACATATCAACTTTAATATAAAACTTTCAGAGTGCATTAAACCTAACACATTTTAATACACACCACATCATTAAATATTTTTTAATAACTAGATTTTGATAAACTAATAAAATCATTTTATAAAAAATAAATAAATAACATTTACTTTCCAAAAAAATACAACAGTAATAAAAACAAATGTGACAAAAAAATACTATTTCTAGTAAACGATACATGTAGTTCATATTATAAATTATCGAATATGACTTAGGATCAAATGAGAAATATAATTAATATGAGAAGAATGAGAAGAAATTACAACCACAAATATTAGATGCACCCATGAAAAACATATGCATCTCCTATTATTTATATTTCCTTATTTAAAATATGTGGCTATAATTTTTTCTCACTCTTCTTATTTCATTAATTCTTCTCACTAGATCCATACTCTATCGAATATTGCATAAATTTAAAATCTAATATATCACATTAACCGAAAACTTGACAAACGTTACATTATGATATCCTTAAAAAAAAAAAAAANAAAATGGTAACAATATATACATGTATTTACCACTTTCTAGTATAATAGCAATAATGCATGTCATATCAATATTCAAATATTAAAAACAATGTATTCCCTCCGTCTCAAAATTATTGTCATGAAAGAGAAATTGAAAAGTTTAATAAAAATAGGAACACAACAAAATCTCAACCACTCAAAAAGAATATTCCCTTAATATATTCTCTAGTTTTTACTTAAAAAGGAAAGTTGACAATTATTTTGAGACATCCAAATAGGAAATGTGGACAATAATTTTGAGACGGAGGGAGTAATTAATTGGGTTTAAAAAAAACAGAATGGTTTTGGGCCCACTATACCATATATTGATAGGTTGTTCAGAGAAGCACCACTGTTAAATGCATGATGAGGTGGCAATGTCTACAATGGATTGCACCATTTAAATGATCTATTATGCGTATGCCACATAGCATGATTGTTGATGCTCTTACGGAGTATCAGAATGACCTCTTAGGGCATCCAAAACCGGTATATGTGGCAAAGTATAATGAGACCAATTATGCGTGTAATGCATTGTAAAACCTCCACCTCACTTGTTGGTATAAATTGAGTTCTTCTTTAACTAAACATCTAATATGCGTGGTATGGTGGGCCACTATGTCCACTTACTCCTATTTTTATATTGCATATTAATTTTAGAGAAAATTTCTGAAATCAACTTCTACGAAAAAACTTTACGGAAATGGACCATCGAAAATTGTATTACCGAAATCTATTAAGTGAGCAAAGTGAGTGGCGAGCAAGGCCTTTCTCGCTATGTCCATTGTCATTTTGCACAGATGTGTTACCGAAATTTTCTTCTTTTTATGAAATTGACGAGAAATAAGGGCGAGCAACACTTTGCTCGCTAACTTCATTGTCATTTTGTGTTTGAAATAGACGTTGCTTGGATGCATTCAAGAAAAGTTTACTTGAAAATAACATAAAAAAACTCTGCCATCCTTTTAATTTTATATATCATAAGTTTCTATGTTGTCACCTTCTCTTCTTTAATGGATGCTCTTGAGTCTTGAGTCACCCTCACTCCACCTCATAACCATCACAACACAAGCTCACATTCACTCAAAAACACCTGAAGCATACACATACAAAGGGTGGCTACAAATGGGTTCAGATCTCTTATCATGCAATTATGAAAATGAGGAATTCATAGATATGGAAGTAAGTTCATCACATTCATATCCACATTCAAGTTCACCATCAAAAAGCAAAGAATTTGAATTCCATATGGGATCATCCATAGCGAGAATCACTTTGCTCGTCACCCCTTGCTCGCCGCTATTTCTCGTCAACTAAGTGGGTGCTAAAAGACAATACACATAGCGAGAATCACTTTGCTCGTCACCCCTTGCTCACCGCTATTTCTCGTCGATTACATTCTGCTAGACGACAATACACATAGCGAGAAACACCCTCTCGCCAGTACCTTAGTTTGCTCGAAGTGTAGCGTTTCGTAAATGAATATATTACTGTCAAACTTTGTAATTGAATAGGATTTGTGTAGCTTTTGGTAGTTTCCTTTTAATTTTATATTGTTGAATGTCTAATTTTATTTGTTGTTTCTTTTCATAAGAGCTTAAGGTATGGGCCTCGTTATAGCCTCGCCGGTCCAACATGGCACTTCGCCATCCTTCGCCACCACACCATGGTGGTTCGCCGTACCTCGCCAAACCCAAGTTCCTCACCTGCACGACGAGGCTAATGTCTGATAAAATGAACGTTTGTTGGGGCCTATGGACGAATACAAACGGTAATATTAACGTTCCACATAATAATAATAATAATAATAATAATAATAATAATAAAAAATTAATGTTCACTCTATGAATACCAAACCATTACATATTATCTACAATTCAACCAAATTCCTTTATACTCACTATATCTGAATCAAAAACAAAAAAATGTCTCAAAATCCTAATGAAGGCTGCTATTTCATGAACCTCCTCGCCTCAAACCCACAACAATACGGGGTGTTGGGAATAAAGCTGACAGATACCACTGATAAGCTTGTGGAAGACACTGCTGAAAAATGCACTAGCAGTGGAAACACATTACCACTGCTAGTACATATTATTACCACTGCTGTTAGGATAACTGTAATGTATTCGTATGTAGATAAATATAGAAAAGATCTTGTGTATATTCTATTATGATAGTTTTATATTTATCTTGTAAAGGACTCATTGTGCTATAAAAGGAGGTCCTAGGTCATTGTTCTAGGTACGTATTAACCCTAGAAAGCTTCAAGGTGTAACCCTAGTGATAAGCAAGATCACTCGTATTATTATCAATAATATTGAAGCTTTGTGTTAAACTTACAACTGTTCTCACTTACGTTACATTATACAATTTATATTCTAAGTATTGTTAAGTATATTCCGCGTGCTTAATAATATAACTCAAAGTGTCACTCTAACACAAGGTGTGTGTTTAGATCCTACAAGTGGTATCAGAGCTAGGTTTTTGATACTTTGATTTAGAAGATCCAAGGAATTAAGCTTAACCAATTCACTCAGATCCATGGAGATGGAAAACAACCAGTCCAACTCTGCTCCAAGACTTCCTAAGCTCAAACTCAATGAGTTTGAGATGTGGAGGATAATGATTGAACAACACTTTCTCATTCAAGATTATGCTTTGTGGGAGATCATCTTAACTGGTGACTCTTTCAAACCTACTCAGAAGACTGAGAAAGTTGGTGACAAAGAAGTAACCACAGTTTTTGCACCTTCTACTAGTGATGAAAGAACACAAAAGAAGAATGATATGAAGGCCAGAAGTTTACTTCTAATGACTCTTCCTAAAGACCAGTTCATTGCTTTCAGTAAATTCAAGACTGCAAAAGAGTTGTTTGAAGAGATCTGTTCTATGTTTGGTGGCAATGATGCTACTAAGAAGACCCAAAAGACATTGTTGAAGCAGAGCTATGAAAACTTCACTGCTTCAAGCAATGAATCACTTGACAACATTTTCACCAAACTACAGAAGATTGTCACTCAATTGACTGTGTTTGGAATTGAGGTAGAACAGGAAGATCTCAATTTGAAGTTTCTAAGAAGCTTGCCTTCTGAGTTTCACACCAATGTTACAGTCTGGGAGAACAAACCAAAAATTGAAACTATGAAGCTCAATGATCTTTACAATAACTTCAAACTCTTTGAATAAAGATTGAAGAAGGCAGGGAAGCTTGGTTCAAGCTCTAGCAGCTTGGCATTGGTGTCAACCTCAGTTGACAGTGATGATTCTGAAGATGACAGTGATGATGACATTGCCACTGCTGGTTCTACAGTTTCCACTGGTAATGCTCTTGTTACCACTGCAGGTTCAAAGAAGAAGGTTGCTGGTATTGGAGATCCTACCTTTTATGCCTTTATCTCCACTCAAGTTAATGGCTCTATATTAACTCATGAAGACATAGAGCAAATTGATGAGGATGACTTGGAGGAGATGGACATAAAGTGGCAAGTAGCTCTTCTCAGCATGAGAGCTAGGAAATTCTACAAGAAGACTGGCAAGCCAATCCACATCAATGGAAGTGAAACTGCAGGGTTTGATAAGAAGAAAGTAGAGTGTTTCAACTATCACAAGTTGGGGCATTTTTCTAGGGAATGCAGGAGACCAAGGAAGCAGGATAACAGATCCACATGGTACAAGCAAAAGAAGGAACCAATTGTGGAGGAACAAAAGGCAATGCTGGCAATTGATGGTGTGAGCTATGATTGGAGTTTCATGGCTGATGATGAAGAGGAAAAACCTTCAGATGCTGCTTTCATTGCTACAGAACATGCTCTCATGGCCTTCTCTGACTCTGAGGTACAAAACTTTGAATGTTGTTCTAAAACATGTAGGGCTTCAAGAGAATGTGAAAGGCTAAATGAATTACTAGAAAACCATAGAACAGAGTTGTTTGCTGCTAACTATAATGTTTCAAATCTTAGAAGAGGTATATCTGTGTTAGAAAAACAACTTGAGCATTATAGAGAAAATGAGACAAAATTTAATGATGATATGGTTATTCTTAAAAAAGAGTTAGATCATAAGATAGCAGTGAATAAGGCATTTAAAGAAGAGCTTGAAAGGCTTAGAAAGGTAAATGAGAATGTCAACTTATCTGTTGATACCTTATATTATCAGTCTAAGTCTATTGATAAAATTTGGGAAGCACAAATCACTAACAAAGCTAAGTCTGGTTTAGGATACAATACAGTTCCTCCACCACTAAGGGGTGTTCCAGCACCCCCTGGCATAGATTTAGCACATACAGGACTAGAAGATTTTCAGGAACCTATTCTTGAATATGGTCCTCCCAAATTTGTGAAAAGTGAGGAAGAGGTTAAACATGAAACTGATGTTTTTGAAAGTGCAAGTGACTCATCTGTAGTAGATGAGAGTGTTAAAAAGAATGTAGAGGCTTCTATCACATAAGTTGTTAATACCATTACAGACGAACCTAGGAAACAAGTTAATAAGCCTAGACAATCTGTAATGTATGCTGAGATGTATAGAAACAAGTCATCAACTCCTAGGGGTAACCAGAGGAGTTGGAATCATGTAAAATCTCAACAACTAGGTAGTGAGTTTGTAATGAACAATAAAGCATGTTATATCTGTGGTAGCTTTGAACATTTACATGATAATTGTGACTATCATGTTGGGAGAAGGGAAGTTTATGGGAAAAAGAGGGTGGCTTCAAACAAGTTTCAAAACAAATCACACCCTAAAACTCACAGCAACATGATCCCAAGAGCAGTTTTGTTGAGAAGTGGACTTAAATCTTTTGCCACTGCTAAAAATGTTAACACTGCTCATCCTAAATCACCTGTTTCAAGTGCAAAATATAAAACAACTTTTGTTAAATCTGTACAAACAGGAAAAAGGACTTTTTATAACAAAAGGGTTCAAGAGAACCAACAGTGGGTACCAAAGTCTAAATCAGCAGTTACCACTGCTCAAACAAAAGTTCCCACTGTTAAAGTTGTAAACAAGAACAGGGGTAATATGGTAAATGTTGTGAAGGCCTCAGCACGTTGGGAATGGAAACCTAAAGGAAATATCACAACAAACAATCCATGGTGTATCAATGACCTTTGATAGATTTAACTATATTGATACACGAGGCAGATCCAAGTCAATCATGGCTTGGGTCTCCAAAGGAAACTAACTCCTTTATTATATGTGCAGGAACATCCAAGGACAAAAAGATCAGACCAAGGCTATACAGACAATGGATGTTCAAGGCACATGACTGGCAACAAGTCCTATCTATCCAACTTTGAATACTTTGATGGACATTATGTCAGCTTTGGAGGAGGAGTAAATGGTAAAGTTACTGATAAAGGTTTTATTAAAACTGGTAACTTGGATTTTGAACCTGTGTACTATGTAAAAGAGCTTAAAAATAATCTCTTTAGTGTGTCACAGATGTGTGACAAGAAAAACAATGTCCTTTTTACTGAAGATATGTGTTTTATTCTTTCTAAGGATTTTAAGATGCCTGATGAAAGTCAGATCCTTCTTAAAATTCCTAGAAAAGGCAACTTATATAGCTTTGATATGAATAACATTGTTGCTAAAGATGATCATGCTTGCTTTATTGCAAAGGCCACAGTGGATGAATCCATGCTATGGCATAGAAGACTTGGTCATATTAATTTCAAAACCATAAATAAGATTGTCAAAGATGGTTAGGTGAGAGGTTTGCCTCAGAAAAGATTTGAAAATGATCAAACCTGTGTTGCTTGTCTTAAGGGCAAACAACACAGAGCTTCTTGCAGGTCAAAATTGGTTAACTCTATTGCTCACTCACTTCAAATGTTACATATGGATTTGTTTGGTCCTACATATGTGAGTAGCATAAATCTAAAGAGATATTGTCTTGTTGTAACTGAGGATTTTAGTAGGTTCACATGGGTTTTCTTTCTTAGAACTAAGGATGAGACAACTGGCATCCTTAAGACCTTTATAACTGAAGTAGAAAACCAAAATGATATGAAAGTTAAAATCATTAGGTGTGACAATGGGACAGAATTTAAGAATAGAGTTATGGATGATTTTTGCAGAGAGAAAGGTATTAAAAGAGAATTTAGTGTAGCTAGAACTCCTCAACAAAATGGTGTAGCTGAGAGGAGAAATAGGACACTAATAGAGGCTGCTAGAACCATGTTGGCAGATTCAAAATTGCCAATGACTTTTTGGGCTGAAGCAGTTAACACTGCTTGTTATGTGCAAAACAGGGTTTTAGTAGTAAAAACAAAGAACAAGACACCTTATGAGTTATTTAGAGGTAGACCACCTCTCCTAGACTTCATGAGACCATTTGGATGTCATGTCACTATTCTCAATACCATAGATCATCTGGGTAAATTTGATGAAAAAGCTGATGAAGGGTATTTTGTTGGGTATTCTATGGTTAGTAAAGCTTTTAGGGTATTCAACTTAAGAACCCAAAAGGTTGAAGAAAATCTGCATGTTGAGTTCCTAGAAAACAAAGTGAATGTCAAAGGAACTGGTCCAGAAAGGCTGTTTGATCTTGATACTCTAACCCATACCATGAACTATGTGCCTATCTCTACAGGTACATCTACTAATGATTTTGCAGGTTCAGAAGAGTTTGTTGATGATGATGAACCAAGCTTGGATCAACAAGATGAATTTATTTTGCCTATTTGGGACTATGTAGATTATGATGATGTTGCAAAGACTGGAGATGCTCAACCTTCTAAATCAACAAATGTGAACACTGGAAAAAATGAAAGCAGTGGAAATTTAGATTCCACTACTAGGCCAAAAGATTCCACTACCAGACCAGAAGTTGCAAAGAATGTTGAAAGCAGTGGAAATACTAATTCCACTGCTAGGCCAGAAGTTTCCACTGCTACACCTGAAGTGGAAAATTCAACTCCAGTTACACAGGAAGCTCAAGCCAGTGATTTTGAAATATCAAATATGCCTATTGAGATTGAAATTCCTCAAACTCCCCATACCACAGTTCATAAATCACATCCTCTTGAAAATGTGATAGGGGATGTCAACTCACCTGTGAAGACTAGAAGACAATCAAAGATGACTGACATTCATGGCTTTATCAGTGAAATTTATGAATCTAAGAATCATGAAGGCAAAAATGAATGTCTGTTCATGTGTTTTCTGTCTCAAATGGAACCAAAGAATGTATTCAAGGCACTTGAAGATGAAAGCTGGGTGGAAGCAATGCAAGAAGAGTTGCTTCAGTTCAAAATTCAGAAGGTTTGGGTGCTTTGTGATTTACCTAAAGGCATGAAAGTAATTGGTACCAAATGGGTGTTTAGAAACAAGAGAGATGAAAGAGGAATTGTCATAAGAAACAGGGCTAGGCTTGTAGCACAAGGATACACTCAGGAGGAGGGTATTGATTATGAAGAAGTGTTTGCCCCAGTTGCAAGAATAGAAGCAATTAGACTTTTTCTAGCCTATGCATACATTATGGGCTTCACAGTCTATCAAATGGATGTAAAAAGTGCTTTTCTATATGGGCAAATTGATGAGGAGGTATATGTTTCACAACCTCCAGGCTTTGAAGACCCCTGAACATCCTGACAAAGTATACAGGGTAGTTAAAGCATTGTATGGATTGCATCAGGCACCATGGAAGTGGTATGAAACCCTAGCTACTTGTCTTTTGGATAATGGGTTTCATAGAGGAAGAATTGTTAAACTTTGTTCATCAAGAAAGACAAAAATGATATCTTGCTGGTTCAAGTGTATGTTGATGATATTATTTTTGGTTCAACAAAGCCAGAGATGTGCAAAGATTTTGAGAAGCTTATGAAGATGAGTTCAAGATGAGTTCTATGGGTGAACTCACATTCTTTTTAGGACTTCAAGTACAATTAAGGCCAGATGGAATCTTCATTAATCAAGACAAGTGTATAACTGAGATACACAACAAATGGTTATTGATTCACCATGTCTAATCCACATAAGAATCAACTAGTCCAGAGCAAACGGCTACTGGTAAAGACTTAACAAAT
This sequence comes from Artemisia annua, assembly GCA_014162995.1. NCBI lineage: Eukaryota > Viridiplantae > Streptophyta > Magnoliopsida > Asterales > Asteraceae > Artemisia > Artemisia annua. Next base: position 79,456 of record LBNU01008019.1, read on the forward strand.
CCGTTTATGGTTGATAGTTTACCAAAAACTATATGGTTATCAACTCACCATATTCTTTATGATTAAGAGTTGGCTAGTCCATAGCAAACGACTCATGGTAAAGACATATCAAATCCGTTAATAGCTGGTAGTTTGCTAAAAACTATGTTAAAAGCAGTTTAATTTTTATATATTTATTTTACCACTGCTTTTGAAAATTTTGTGAAAAATTCCCACTGCTAGTTCACAGTTGCCACTGCCAGTGTTATTTTTACCACTGTTGAACTAGCCGTTACAACTGCTGTGTCAGTAACAAACTTTTTACTAGCCGTTGAAAGTAACTGCTGTTGGGGTATAAAAGATCAAAGTACTGCTGGATATCAAAGTGCTGCTCTTCAGAGTACTGCTGAAGTATTAAAGTCAAAGTACTGCTAGTGATCAAAGTACTGCTCGTTGATAAGTCAAAGTACTGCTTGAAGATAAAGACTGAATATATTATTAGAATTAGAATATTATGTAATCTAGAATATTCTATAGTTAGAGATTGTATACTTGTCGTTCAAGTTATGTAAACCGACTAGGGTTTTCCTTGTGCCTATAAAAGGATCCCTAGGTTGGCATTAGAGATAAGAGTTTTACGAATACGATTTAGAGATAAGTTAGAGTTGTAATAGTCTGCATTCTACAAGCAGATTTAAGGTGTTAATATAATCAAAGTTTGGTTAATTCTTCTTAGCTTTGTTAAGTAATTCCGCATACTTAATAGAGTAATTCAGTGTTTCATTGTTAGTAGATTAGGATTTATCCAAGGCTACTAAACTCTTAACAAGCTATATAATAGTTTGGTCAGAGTATAACGATCCAACAAGTGGTATCAGAGCTTGTGTGGAAACTCTGATTAAGAAGAAACCCTAAACCCTAAACCTTAAACCAAATCAACTCAACAAAGATGTCAACATCTGAAACCCCTCAGATGACTTCCATCACCACAGTTCGCATTCCTATTGTCAAGAAGGGAGAGTATGATCTATGGAGCATGAAGATGAGGCAGTATATTGCTATGACTGATTCCTTTCTCTGGGATATCATTGTCAATGGCAACCAAGTCTTAGAAGAACCTGTGTGTGTTGAAGGCCAACCAATACCACCTAAAGCCACTCTACCAGCTGCTGTCAAGAAGGCTCAAGACAAGGTTCTCAACATACTGCTGTGTGCCATACCTGATAGTCATCTACTTAAGTTTCATAATGCTCAGGATGCAAAACAGTTGTGGGCTGCTATCAAGACCAGATTTGGAGGCAATGAAGCTTCCAAGAAGATGCATACCAGTTTGTCGTAGCAGCAGTTTGAAACTTTTGCTGTTGGAGAGAGAGAAGGCCTTGACTCTTCTTATGAAAGATTTCAAAATCTTCTAAGCATGCTAGAAATTCATAATGTCTCAGTATCTTCTGAAGATGCAAACTTGAAGTTTCTAAGAAGTTTGCCATCTGCCTGGCATGTTATTGCTACCATGATCAGAGGTCAACCCAGCTTGTCTACCATGGACTTTGATGATCTCTACAATACTTTAAAGGTATATGAGCAAGAAACAACTGGGAAAACTAGTTCAATCTC
>LBNU01008019.1:82388-98523 GCA_014162995.1 Artemisia annua
ATAAAGAAGAAGTCTCCATTCTTGATGTATCCTAGGTTTATACAGGTGTTTTTGAATAAGCAGCTTGAAGGTATTCCTAAGCCTCACGATTTTTTACCAGTTGTTGTGCTTCCTGACAAGGTGTTCACATTCATGGCTACAAAGAGTCCTCTCTTTTCTGGTCAAGATACACCTCTTACTGCATATATGTTGGAAGTAGCACAAGCTGTTAGAGATGCTGTTCAAGAGGATTCAGAGGATGGTTCTGAACATGGAGATTCTGCTTCAACTCCATCTCCACAATCTGAGCAGTCACTTTCTAATGAAGAAGATGTTTCACAACATACTGCTTCTTCACCAGTTCAAGAAGTTTCTCAAAAGACTGCTTCTATAGAAAAGACTGCGTCTCTGAAAGGTACTGCTCTAAATGACTCAGGTAATGGTATTAGTCAACCACCCACCCCCAATGATTATACTTCCACAGATGGAAATCAGACATCTGGAGGAGATGAGGGAGTGATGGCTGATAAAAATAAACCTGATGAAGATGCTGTTATGGATAATTATGCCTTAACAAGAGAATTAAGGAGATTAAAGAAAGCTTATGATGATCAAACTGAACATCTCTTGAAGTTAAGGAATAAGTTCAAAAGATTGAAAAAGTCTGTCTGGCCTCTTATTACACACCATAGATTGTGGGTTAAATCTCAGAAGAAGCATGGTCAACATCCTGAGAAGGTCTCAAAATCAAAGAAAAGAAGGCTAAGAAAGCTATCTTCATTCACATTGGGGAGGAATAAGGAAGATGTGAATTTGAATGAAGATGCTGATAATGAAGATGTTGTTGATGATCAAAAGACTGTGGATAAAAAGACTGCTGATCAAAATATTCCACAGACACCACTTGAAGAACAAACTTCTCATCAAGATATTGTTGAAAGAAGAAGTGATGAGACTGAGCAAGTAAATCTTCAAGAAGCTGACACTCAAGTCAGAAGTGGTGATACAGAAGAATTGGGTCTGGAAGGTACTGGTGTTGGTATTAATAATGAAGATACTGCTCAAAGTACTATGAGACAGTTTCACATTACACCAAGGACCTTGGATTTTGAAGAAGATGTGGGTCCATCCAATACAGTTCAGAAAGAAGAGGAGATGATTAAGCCTACTAACAGTGATGATGAAACCATTGCTGAGATTATGCTCAATATGTCAAGATCTAGAGGTATTAGTATTCCTGGAGTTGAACAAACTCAAGATCTGCAACCTTCTCCTAAGCCCACTCAAGCAATTGATCCTAAAGATAAAGGAAAAGGAATTCTGGTGGAATCAGAGAAGAAGAAGAAAAAGAAATTATTCTTTATGGAGCAGATAAGGGCTTATCAAGAAGCTCAAAGTGAAGCAGCTGTTAAGAAGCTTCAAGCAGAACTTGATGCTGAGTATGAAAAAGAAAGACAAGAAGCTGCTGTTCAACCAAAGAAATCAATGACAAAGGCTCAAGAACGAAATTTTTATATGGGCTATTTGAAAGGAAGAGGATACAAGGGTCTGAACAAGATGAATCACTCACAAATGAAGGAATTATATGATGCTGCCAGAGCTGAATATCAAAGACAAGTAGATGGCATTGTTGGTTATGATACTGTAGAAGGAAGGAAGCTAATGGAAGAAAGCAACAAAAGAAAGAGAATAACAACTAGGTCACAGTCATCAAAGAAGTCTAAACTTACTATAGAGTTAAGGACCAATACTGTTGATGAACTGAGAAATTATTTAAGAGTTGTTGATTTTGAGCTTCCTAAGTCAGAAGAAGTTTCTACTACAAAATCAAAGATATCTGATTTAGAGGTTATTGAATCAGAAAAGGATGGTGATTATTTTGTTTTCCATAGAAAAGATGAAAGTTTTAGAGCATTCAATCTGCTGGTTGATATATTGCACCTGATAAATAGAGAAGATTTGTTTGATCTACATCAACAAATTCAAGCTTATTTTAAAGATATTCCACTCAATGGAATTGGTGTAGTATTGCTGGGAGAATTGACTACTATGTGGGAAACAGAAGAAACTAGCACAGATGATATTTGGAAAGATCAAGAAGTATGGGAGATTCTAAGCTGGAGATTCTTTTCAAATGCTGGTGTTCATACCTTAGAGCTGGAAGATGGTACAATGATCTACATGCTGGCAGAAAGGAGATATCCTCTTACAAGAGATTTGATGCTGAGGATGCTGGATCATGGTATGGAAGTTGAAGAAGAAGATGAAACAGCTCTAATGGTGATTAATTTGTTCATCAATTGGACAATTTTGAAGGATGATGATTGAAAAATACTGGTATGATCTTAATTGTATAAAATCTTTTGAATAAACAAGTACTTTATTCAAAGTACTGCTGATCAAACAGTACTTTCCCAAAGTACTGCTTGCAGCTTAAAACCAGTTACATTCTTTTGGAATAACAATTTTTGTCATGTGCAAAATAATTTTTGAAGCACAAATAATTACAGCAACAAATTGTTTTTGAGTAACACATGGTGTTAGTACTTGTACTACACGACAAATGGTATTCAACTCACCATGTTTAACAGACAAGAAAGAGTTTGATTCATCATGAGGGTACGGCTCTGATGTGACAATCAAATCCGTTTTTAGTTGACAATTTACTAAAAATTGTATGGTTTCAACTCACCATATCTGAAATAAGTGAAGAGTTGACTAGCCCACAAGAAAATGGCTTGTGGTAAAGGCTGTGGAAAATCCATTTATATGGTAATTAGTTCACCATGGTTCAGATCTAAGAACTAACTAGTCCATAAGCAAACGGCTTTTGGTAAAGACTACTCAAATCCGTTGATAGCTGATGATTTGCTAAAAATCATATGGTTATCAATGTACCATGGTTTACTTAACCTAAACATTGGCTACTCCAGAGTTAATGGCTTTGGTAAAGAGACATCAAAATCCATTAATTTTCAATGATTCACCTCTCACAGGAGTTAACACACCTGGAAGTGATGAGAATAGTATGAAACTGAATATGATTTGATGTATCTAATGTTGCTGAGTAGCTGAGAAGAAGAGTTTAAGTTGCTGTAAAGATAAAAGTTTGTTGCTGATAAAGATTGCAAGTACTTTATGCTGATGATGACAAAACCAACGAGTAGATTTTTCAAAGAAGACAATCTTTCCATGAAGATAAAGCTTACACAAAGAAAAATTGAAATCAAACAAGTAGAATTCAAGTTAGGGGAGGATTGTTGGGGTATAAAAGATCAAAGTACTGCTGGATATCAAAGTGCTGCTCTTCAGAGTACTGCTGAAGTATTAAAGTCAAAGTACTGCTAGTGATCAAAGTACTGCTCGTTGATAAGTCAAAGTACTGCTTGAAGATAAAGACTGAATATATTATTAGAATTAGAATATTATGTAATCTAGAATATTCTATAAGTTAGGGATTGTATACTTGTCGTTCAAGTTATGTAAACCGACTAGGGTTTTCCTTGTGCCTATAAAATGATCCCTAGATTGGCATTAGAGATAAGAGAGTTTTACGAATACGATTTAGAGATAAGTTAGAGTTGTAATAGTCTGCATTCTACAAGCAGATTTAAGGTGTTAATATAATCAAAGTTTGGTTAATTCTTCTTAGCTTTGTTAAGTAATTCTGCATACTTAATAGAGTAATTCAGTGTTTCATTGTTAGTAGATTAGGATTTATCCAAGGCTACTAAACTCTTAACAAGCTATATAATAGTTTGGTCAGAGTATAACGATCCAACAACTGCTTTCCATATTAATAGGGTAAATTTTTAGAAGATTATCTACTTTCCTAATTATATTTATTCTCTTAAAGATAAATATTTTCCATAGATAATTCTTTCTTGCGCATAACTCTCAAACCCTAGCAATATAAATATTTTTCTCTCAATTGGCGAGTTTATTATTCAATTCATACTAACACAACTGATTTTTCATCAAAAGATACTATGGCATCAATCACCTTTGCAGTTAAGCACAACCAAGTGGCTAATTTGGAAAAGTCGAACGACAAGAGTGGTCCTCTTTTTCATCAGATTGTGGACTTTCTAAACACTACTCATGTGAGGTATGCTTTACTTCTTAATCCCACAATCTATATCTCTCAAATCAAGCAGTTTTGGAACTCTGTTGAGTCCATAACCATTGAAGATGGAGATACACATGAATCTGTGGATGCTCTTAGAGCCATAGTGGATGGGGTAACTATTGATGTTACTGAGTCATCCTTGAGGAGAATTCTCCAATTGGATGATCTCAATGGTATCATCACATTACCTATGCCAGAAATTTGGGAAAGTCTTTCATCCATGGGGTACAATACCACTGAAAAAAGGGCTACTTTCAAAAAGAGTGGTTTTCGTCCTCATTAGAGATTTTTGATTCATACTCTATTACATTGCCTTAGTCCTAAGAAAACATCTTATGAACAATTTAGTTCACCAATGGCTTACCCTTTGGTTTGTCTAGCTAAAGATAGGATTTTTAATTGGTCTAAATATATTTTTACAAGTATGCAAGGCAATGTAAAGAGTTCAACAAAATTTTTGATGTATCCAAGGTTTGTGCAAGCTGTGTTAAATGAATTTCAACTGCAACCCCATAAAAGAGTTTACAAAATCCGTTGCCTTAAGCCCAAAGTTTTTCAAAATATGGATAAGGTTGGCAATTGGGTTTTTACACCACTCTTTCCTCAAATGCTTGCAAGAATTGCACAGGTACAGGGTGCAGATGCAACAATCCCAGTTGTATCTCAAAACACACCCACAATAACTGTTCCATCTATTGATTATACTCCACCAGTTACTCATACCTATGAGAGGAGGCAAAAACAACCATCTCCTCTCATCACAACACAGCATGTTCCTGATCCTTTTGGTGTTGGAACAAGCAGTGGTGGTTCCAGGCTTCAACCTAGCCCTGCTAGGGAGTATTCTGAACCTTTGCCCTATGATTCACCTCTCCCAACAGGTAACACAGTTGGAAGTGTTGAGGGCAGTGAGCAACCAATGGATGGCATTATGTACCAAATTAACAAAGCAGGTTGGATCTCTGGAGAAAGACTTGGCACAAGTAAAGGAGCAACAAGCCAAGGATGTTACAGCTTTGAAACAAGAGATTCAAGCCTTGAAGGATGAAGTACAGGGGTTACAGCAAAAGAATTGATGGCATTATGGCATTTTGGGAATTCTCCCAAACAGGGGAGGAAAACAGATGCTGAAACCAAGGGGAGGAGAATTGATTTCTGAGAAGAATATGATTCTGATGTTGATTTTGATTTTGGAGTTAAAGATTTGGCATTTTAGCAAATGGATGATACTGAAGAGCAAGAAATTCCTCTACAGCATCAACTTGATACAGATCAACCAGGGCAAAAAGATTCCACTGCTGCAACAAGTATTTCCACTGCAGACCCAATTTCCACAGAAGTTCATATTACCACTGCAGAGCAAATGGTTCCCACTGCTGGTCAGACTATTACCACTGCAGAGGAAGAAATTGAGAAGATAAGAAAAGAAAAGGGTAAAGCAGTATTGCAGAGTGAAGAGCAACCAAAAAGGAAGGTTCTATGGAGAGTACAAGCTCAAGTTGATTATGATGCTGAAGTTACCAGAAAGTTTAGAGAAGATGAAGTTGCAAACAAAAAGAGATTGGATGAAATGAGATTGCAGACTTCATGGAGGCTAAAAGATTGGACAGAATGGAAACCACTGCTCCTATGAATGTAAATCCAATTTCCACTGTTCCACCTACAATTCTGAGAGAGAAGACTCCAGAATTCACATATGTACCTACAGATGAAGAAGTTGAATTCTTGGTTAAAAATGATCCAGTAATCAAGAAGAAAACAATTGACATTATTGCAAATAAGACCTTAACTGAGGAACAAAGAACAGCTCAGTTGAAGGATTTCATTGAGATGAGAGAACAAGCACTTCAAGAAGCAATTGGTTCAGTCAGAAAGGGTCAAAAGAAATCAAGGCAACCAACTAAGGCACAAGTTATTTCATGGATGAAGACTTACTGTTGTCATGTTGGTGGCTAGAAAATGCATAAATTTAAAGGGATGACCCATGATCAAGTTGAAGGTGTATACTACAGAGTTAAAAGGCAAGATCTTGACTTTATTCCTATGAACTCTGAAGAAGAAGAAAGAAGATTTCCTCACCTGAAGAGAAAGGCTAAAGATAAAGAACCTCAGACTCAAAAGAAAACAAGATTTGTTGAAGAACAAAAGGTTCAGTCTGAGAAATTCACAGAAGAACAGCTGACTGGTATAATACGTACCTAGAACAATGACCTAGACTCATTTTATAGCACAAGGAGTCCTTTACAGATAATATAAAGCTATCATAATAGAATATACACAAGATCTTTTCTATATTTATCTACATACGAATACATTACAGTTATCCTAACAGCAGTGTAATAATATGTACTAGCAGTGGTAATGTGTTCCACTGCTAGTGCATTCTTCAGCAGTGTCTTCCACAAGCTTATCAGTGTACTGTCAGCTTTATTCCCAACAATCCTCCCTAAACTTATGATTTCCTGCAAATCAATAAGTTTCTTCAATCTGCATCATCTCTTAGGATTTGGGGAATTCTTCCAAACACTTCACTTTCTTCTAATGCTGAATAGCTCTTGAACATGTGTTCTTGAATCCTTTTATCAATGCTCTTACCTTCTAGTAATCTTCCATGAACTCATTATTGTTTACAGCATTAAAGTGAGAGTTCACAGCTCCTAAGTGGATATTCTTTCTCAGCAAACATAAAGCATCGCAAAAAAATTCCCCCCCAAGCTTTTGTAGAAACCTGATGAAGCTTCACATGGTCATAATAAATCCATGTAGTTTCAATACCCTATAGGCTCAACCTTACAAAAGTTATCATTAATATCTGGTTCGTAGAGCCTTCTTAGATCAACCCCAACTGCATTTTCGTTCCATCTTTAAGACCTGCCAGCATCAAATCTTTCTTGAACTAAATCTCCACAGTGATCAAGATCATCTCTTGTCACAGCTTTGATAAGTTCTTCAAACTGAATGCAATGATGAAGTCTCACCCACCGTAGCCTTGTATTTCCAATGTTGGAAGCAAAGTTGCTACAGATGTAACTTCCCAATCATATGATAGGATGTCTGGCTTGCAGCTGGGTCTGGATAAAAATCTTCTTCTATCAAGATGCATACCAGATCACTGTTCTTCTTGATTTCTCAGACTGAACCTTTTTTCTTCAACAAGTCTTGTTTTCTTTTGAGTCTTGAGGTTCTTTATCTTTAGGCCTTTCTCTTCAGGTGAGGAATCTTCTTCTTCTTCTCCCAGAGTTCATTAGGAAAAGTCAAGATCTTGCCTTTTTAACTCTGTAGTATGCACCTTCAACTTGATCATGGGTCATCCTTTAAATTTATGCATTTTCTAGGCCACGCAACATGACAACAGTGAAGTCTCATCGCATGAATGAACTTTGGCCTTAGTTTGGTTTGCCTTTGATTTCTTTTTTGACCCTTTCTGACGTGAACCAATTGCTTCTTGAAGTGCTTGTTCTCTCTCTCAATGAAATCCTTCAACTGAGCTGTTTCTTTGTTCTCAGTTACGTCCTTATTTGCAATAATGCATGTTTTCTTTCTTGATTACTGATAATTTTTAACCAAGAATTCAACTTCTTCATTCCTGTAAGGTAAGCTATGTGAAGTTCTGGAGTCTTCTTCCCTCCCAGATTGTAGTGAACAGTGGAAAATTGGATTTACATTCAAGAGCAGTGGTTTCCATTCTGTTCCAAATCTTTTAGCCTCACATGAAGTCTGCATTTCATTTCATCCAATCTCTTTTGTTTGCAACCTTCATCTTCTCTAAACTTTCTGGTAAACTTCAGCATCATAATCAACTTGAGCTTGTACTCTCCATAGAACTTCCTTTTTGTTGCTCTTCACTCCTGCAGATTACTGCTTTAAACCCTTTTCTTTTCTTATCTTCTCAATTTCTCCTCTGCAGTGGTAATAGTCTGAGCCAGCTAGTGGGAACATTTGCTCTGCAGTGGTATATGAACTTCTGTGGATTGGGTCGCAGTGTAAAATACTTGTTGCAGCAGTGGAATTTTTGACCTGGTTGATCTGTATAGTTGTGCTGTAGAGGAATTTTGCTCTCAGTATCATACCATTTGCTAAATGCAAAATCTTTACTCCAAAAATCCAAAATCACATCAGAATCATATCTTCTCAGAAATCAATTCTCCCTCCCCCTTGGTTTCAGCTCTGTTTTTCCTCCCCTGTTTGGGACGAATTCCCAAAGAATGCCATAATGCCATCATTCTTTTGCTGTAACCCCTGTATTCATCCTTCAACGGCTTGAATCTCTTGGGTTTTTCAAAGCTGTAAATCCTTGGATTGTTGCTCCTTTCTTGTGCCAAGTCTTTCTCCAGAGATCCAACCTGCTTTGTAAAATTTGGATAGCATAATGCCATCATTGGTTGGCTCAACCTGCCCTCAACCCTTCCAAAACTGTGTTACCTGTTGGGAGAGGTGAATCAATAGGCAAAGGTTCAAATACTCCCTAGCAGGGCTAGGTTGAGGCCTTGGAACCAACCACTGCTTGTTCGAAAAACACCACAAAAGGATCAGGAACATTGCTGTGTTGTGATGAGAGGAGATTGGTTGTTTTTGCCATCCTCTCATAGTAATAGTAACTGGTGGAGTAATAATCAATAGATGGAACAGTTATGTGGTGTGTTTTGAGATACAAGCTGGGTTCGTTGCATCTGCACCCTGTACCATGTGCAATTCTTGGCAGCATTTTGAGGAAAAGAGTGGTGTAAAAACCCATTGCCAACCTTATCCATGTTTTGAAAAACTTTGGGCTTAAGCAACGGATTTTGTAAACTCTTTTATGGGTTGCAGTTTGAATTCATTTAACACCAGGCTTGCACAAACCATTGGATACATCAAAATTTTGTTGAACTCTTTACGATTGCCTTGCATACTTGTAAAATATTTGTAGACCCAATTAACAAATCCTATCTTTACTAGACACAAGCCAAGGGTAAGCCATTGGTGAACTAATGTTATAAGATGTTTCTTAGGACTAAGGCAATGTATATAGAGTTATGATCAAAAATCTCTAAGAGGACGAAAACCACCTCTTTTTGCTAGAAAGCTTCAAGGTGTAACCCTAGTGATAAGCAAGATCACTCGTATTATTATCAATAATATTGAAGCTTTGTGTTAAACTTACAACTGTTCTCACTTACTTTACATTATACAATTTATATTCTAAGTATTGTTAAGTATATTCCGCGTGCTTAATAATATAACTCAAATTATCACTCTAACACAAGGTGTGTGTTTAGATCCTACACGGGGGTTCGTCAAACCCGTCGACCCCCTCATGTAACACCCCCAAACTCGGGTCCAGCGCAAGCATACATGCATTGGGGTGCTATTATATTGGTATCACAACACAAGGTACAAAGAATAGTTTTTATTTCATTTATTTAGAATAAAAGTTGTTATGAAAAGTATATAGTTTACACGATATAAAAATAGTGCGGAAATAGGCCCATAATTTAGTTAAAGCGGTCCCAATTAGTTATCAGAGTCTTCTATGATCCTGCCCCTTGCCAAGAGCCTCCAAAAATAAGCTATCACATAAACCTGGGAATACATGCTAAAACGGGTCAGCTTACGCTGGTGAGTCCATAGAGTTTAGACACAAAACAATACGCAACGCAACGAAATCCAAGATATAACGATAACTCTATACCAACGCATATCATAAAAACCAGAAAGAAGTCCTATAGGTGCACACTATAGCTAAATGCCGCACTTGCCGTCCTCCTATTATACTTCTGCAGTAAAGTGGATAGTACGACACTCACAGCCATATCCATTCCACAATCATATCATAACATACCGATAATCATAATATAAACGCAACAAAACATAATGAAAACCCATAACATCACAACACCAAGAAATGACAAAATAGACGAAGAGATAACGAAGAGCATGTATTCTCCCCCAAAGAATAGAAAACGATAAAATATGGGCTATGAACTCACCTGGGCCATAGCAAATGCAATAAAACATGACGGACACGATTGTCATCTAGCAGATCACAACAACATCCAGAAGGCGATACATCGGTAAGGAAACGGCGCAATCTTCTACATATAAGCCTTATCTTAATACCAGATCCCCAGCGATGAACTAAATCCTCCAAGATAACTATTCCCAAGTAATACCCATTCTTAACGATAAACGAATCCTCAAGATTCCCAAATGGTTAACCGCTTCTATAATTCATTATCTCTCGTTATCCATTTGTTATTGTTTTGTGTTTGGTATCATTGTGTGTGAAGTGAGGACACGACATAGACTCAAGTGAACTCACGCCAAAGAATAAACAAGCGAAATCAACAAGAACGAGACAAGACTCAAGAGTACTCACGCCAAGAGACGAATAACAAACGACATTGACAAAAACGAGAAAAGACTTAATACGAGACGACCGGGTCAAACTACATAATCCATCCGAAGCAATCACACTTAAGAGTTTACTAAGTCAACCTTATGGTCAAAGTCAACCTCGAGTAACCAAAAGTTTAACAAGGGAAATTGCACGAATTATTGTATACTTATCGTATTTGCTAATACGATAAGTTCAACAATTCCTTCAATACACTTGTTAATCTAAAGTTAACTCATATCTAGTAAAGAGATGGTAAGTTGTAGGATGGGTCACCTATTAATATTCTCTCCGGACACGTTTGTTAAATCCTAATTGGATTTAGTAACCCAATTAGTCCGTTAACCATGTCGGATGGTTATATTAATGTTAACCAATCCGTAACTCGACCTATACTAACACGAACTTCAATACCTCCTAAAGGGTAAGTCTCGATAAACCTGCCCTTGAAACGTTTAGTAACTCGTCCGTATTCATATTTAATATCGTTTCGTTTATTATCTCTATTAAATATTAAATAACGTTTTATTGTTATTTAACGTTTTCGTATTAATTTAGAAATATCAATTAACGTCTTAATGTTATTTAATGTTTCTTATTAACTCGAAAATGTTACATAACACACTCATCGTTATTTAACATTTATCATCAACTTATAAATATTAAGTAACAATTTTCAAATCGTTAGTAAATATTTAAATGTTACTTATATATATAAAATTGTGTCATTCACGTTTAATTCATATTATCTTTTCACGAGTTACTTTCCGTTTCAAGTTTACTTTATCAACGGGTCAATGAGTCAAAGTCTAATAATAATATGTTCATTTCGGCTCGTCGGGGTCACACGAGACTAGAGAGTCTCGGTAAATCCCGACACAGCTCAAATCACACAATCATATACGTATATCCACCTAATGTCTATATTTGCCGCAATCACAATTTCAACAACTAACGACCGTTTACGGCACGTTATCTAACCTACTCCCGTCATTCTATTTCACCACCACAACATCAACAATAGCCTCAATATATTCTCAACGCCTTGTCGAGACCCTAGTGGTCTCGGCTCCTATCTTCTCGGTACCAAACCAACACGACAACACCACTAGTAACAATAACCTAGGACCACAACAACAACACATCAATAATGACACACAAAAATCACACAACTATCGGCTACGACCAAACAACCAAAAATATGCCAAGACCTTACGGCCTTGGCCCCAACCTATGGCTAAACAACGGACCCTCGCCTCAACACAACAACAACAATAACGAGAACACACAACAACAATACCAAGCAACAAGAACAACAACAGGAAACAACAACAACGACTACAACAGCGAGACTATAACAACAAGAACATGGCAACAACAACAACCTGATAACACACCCAAAAACAACAACAGTGATTGACCCAAACCAATCCTAATCCATCCCTACTCATCGCTGCCATCAAAAAACATAAATCCACATCCAAAAATCTGAGCACAACCCACACGACTTGATTCAATTCTAAAACCAAGACTCGACAAACCTACAACACCTATGGCCGTGAGCTCAAGCTCACGGCATAACCTTGATTCGCGACCAACTGACAACAGGAACACAACAACGATACCATCACAATCATTTGCCTCATTATTAATTAAATCTTAATGCTTATTTAATCAAAACCCTCGAAGTGATAAGAATCTTAACCCATCGTCGCGAATACGACAAGAGAGTGGTGGGTTTCCTATCTTGAACCTTCGGTGAACAAGAAGAACACAAGAAATGGTGGTTTGGTGATGGTGTCATGACTGTCGTGATGTTATCGAGGTGATGGTGGTGGCTACAGGGCGTGTGTTGTATGTAGATGTGTCGGGAATGATGAGAGGAGTCCCATAGTGGCGGCGGTGTAATGGTGTAACCTGCGGTGTGGCCAGAAAATGGCCGGAGGTGGCCAGATTTAGGAGAGAGAGAGAGAGAGAGAGTGAAAACCCTAGTTGGGTTATTAGTGGTGTTTATATAGGGTCACATGGGACTTAAGGCAAACCCTAGCGCGCCCACGAGGACTAGTTTTGCCAATTTCTTTATAACTTTCATGAAACATAAACGAAACCTATAAAACGAGTTATGATTATTTCCTGAGTCTCCGAAATTATTTCCATTAACTTTAGAATCATTATTCCGCTAAAATTGATTATAAATACGTATATCTTTATTTCCCGTCGCCCAAAATGATTAATATTCGTGTTTTACTTGTTTTATAGCCAAATCTCACATGAAATATTCTAGACCACGACCAATACTTACGAATTTCGGATAAGAGTATATCACGATAAGGATTACGAAATCCGAAATTTGCGGGTTGTCACAGCCTCACCTCCTTAAACGGAATCGCGTCCTCGTGATTCAATTAAAGTTACCCGTTATGATCGAAAAGAAATGAGTATATACGCATGAGGGTTCATCTTCTGTTAGGAATCATCCTAACACGTAAATGGAATGACATTTACGGGATTACATTAGTTATCCTATTTAGCCAAAACACAAGGACTAGTTTTGTAATATTCCAATAGTATGATTGTGTTAAGCTATATAAGCCCTCCTAGACTTCACTAGGAGGGTGAGACTAGTGTGTGTAACCTTTCATCTTTCTTATTCAATAAAACACATAGTATTTCCCTTCTCTCTCTACTCTCTCTCTCTAACCATGGGTTTCATATTCTTTCATCAAACCCGACCTCCCGAATCACATAATAAACAATAATACTCGATCCTAACAATTGGTATAACGAGCCAAGGTTTTAGTTTTGATTGATCTTTGTGATTTTTTTCGAAAAATTATACATATATATTTTGCATTTTTTAAATTTTTTTTTTCATTTTTATCAAAAGTTTCATCTTTTTGTGTTTGATTCTTGGTTTGTTTGAACACTTTTTTTTATAAACTAGTGTTACAAATCCTTACAAACAAAAAAGGTTTAAACTTTTGGTTAAAGTTAGAATTTTTTTAAAAATTTCGAACCATATATATAGGCAATATTTCGATTAGTCAAAAAATTGTGTTTAAAAACTTAAAGTTTGCAACTTTCTAATAGATTTTATGTTCTTTTGTATAAAAGTACAAGAATCTTGAATTTGCAATCTAGTTTTGGTGATTTTTTGGTGTTTTCAAAATTTTGTGTTCATCAATATTTCGAATTAGTACTTAAGAAGGTTGTTTGGAAGTTTTAGATTGACTCGGTGTTATATCTAACTTGTACAAGATAGTATAACACTTCGACTTTTGGATAATTTCTATTTTGTACAAAATAGAAATTTTGGTTATCTAATAGAAATATTTGGCAAATATTTCGATTAGGCAATATTTCGAATAGTTGCCCAAATTTCGATTAGGGCCTGATATTTCGATTAGTGCTCAGTATTTCGATTAGACCTTCAAATTTGGATTAGTCCTTCAAATTTCGAATAGACTTCATATATTTCGATTAGACCTTCAAATTTCGAATAGGGTTGGAAATTTCGATTAGCTGATTTCTCAAATAGTGGATTTTTTCGAATAGAGGCCCGTTTTATATCAAAACGACCGTGAGACCAAGGAGAAGGACGAAAAGATCGGGAAAATCATTATCAAATTCAATAAACCGTCAAAAAGGCTAGTTTTGGGCATTTAACAGCAAGATGTGACTACGGTGTTAATTCATTATTACTTACTTGAGGTTAAACTGGGATATCACGAATGCGTGTACTTAGTATCTGAAGATATCGGGGTTGGTTGGATGAAGATTCTTCGAGATCCTTTTTTGAGCCTTTAACCTTTGCAATGACGAAGACTTGGATATCTAGTTATTTTTGTGATTCTTCCCTTCTATTAACACAAAATAACTATCACTTTAAGGAGTTACGTTGTAGTGCTCAGTGTCACACAAAGTTGTGGATGGTAAGAGGTGATGTACGTCTTATACTTGATGGTTGAATGGTTGAAGAGTATAGAGTACTTAGGGAGTCGATGGAGCACGAACTCTCTACACCGCTCTTAGTCATACAATAGTGTAAGTTTAAGTCACAAGTTCGAGTTATTTTAATTCAGTCTCAAGTTCGTCATAATGGGTTTTCTCCATCAGTAGTCACTACATAAAGCCGTCAGAATGATAATGGGGTCGGAAAAGAGTTAGCTGAGAGGAGTATAAAGGAGTAGAGATGTCTATCAGCAGTTGATTCTCACGGGCTATTTATGGTACTTCACACCTGTTTGGTTAATTGGACATATGGGGTTACGCTGCCTCCGATTTTCCATCGTTAACATAGTGTATATGCTTCCGATTCCAAAGAAGGCATCGTGGGGGAAGATAGAGGAATGTTCATTTACTTTCTTGGACGTCTTTTGCAAAAACACTCTTTTTGCACGAGGTTCTGCAATCAGGGCGAAGAAATGTGCACATCAGGGACGCATAACAGGTTCACATGATCGAGCTTACAACTTTATTACTACCGGAAAGACCTCCGCAGAGATGATCAGTGGTTCAGTTTTGTGATTCTGGTGTAATCGTTTCAACTCTCACGGGTTATGAAGTGTGAAGTTACCTACTTGTGATGTTTTAACCGCATTATGATACCTCACACACGGTCATATTATCGAGTATTCGCATATACACAGGTGATTATTATTCCGATAGACCATAACAATCAGGGGGAAGAAGTATTATTTCATCTTTCGTGGTTTGTTTGGCGTGAAGCATCTACATATGTGAGAAGATCTTGCTGATTTCTTGCATGTTACCCCCGAACAGAGTTTCCGCATTGAGCATAACTATGATTAAGTGACTAGTCAGATTTGCATGGTGTTGTTTACGGTGTTATCTACAAATTCCGCTGCGTACTTAAAACTTCAAAAGTTAGAAGACATGATAACTACATAAAAGCTTCGAATCTGCTGAAGACGGTTGTCAGTTTAGGGGGAAGCTGATTCAGAAACTTCGCCAAAAAGAAGCTTACTGATGAGACGAAAAATGTTACGTTTTTAGGGGTCGGTTTGAGTCCTAATTCGTATGTTTTTGGTTTGGATTTCACCCAAAGTCGTTTCTTTTCTCATTTTAGGTACTTTTGAAGGGAAAATCACAAAAGAAGCATTTTCAGGCGTTTTTGGAGTGAANGGTTAAATTTTATTCTTAATTAGGTCTACTCACTAGACTCCTTTCTAGTGAGATTTTATTTTATTTTCTAGGATTCTCTTTAGTCTATCTTTTTCTTTGTGTTTTTGTTCGTAACTGTTTCCGTCCGCCATCATGGTCAACGAAAACTCCTCTAGTTATAGAATCACTCGAAGCCGTAGCACCTCAGAGGATCTTTTCACTCCTTTCGACGACCCTGAAAGGAGTATGCATAAGATGAGGCAGCGCTCCTCGGCTTCTGAACCAGTTGGCATCGCCATCGGCTTGGACGAAACCCTCTTTGAAGAAGAGGATGACCATGCCACAATCACTATCCCTCAATCCAACCAAAACACCGAAATCTCTGAAGGCGATATCCCCAAACGCCTTGGAGATTACTCCTCTCCCACACCTCGTGGTTTCGCTAATGCCATTGTGTTCCCGAATGAGCACACAGATGGAGCCTTGCGTGCAACCGACGTTTGGCTAGTTCAAAGTGTGTGCAAGTT
>LBNU01008020.1:7797-43529 GCA_014162995.1 Artemisia annua
CGATGAGTAGTTCTTTATCTTCTTAAGAGAATCTTTGCTTGAAAAATTGGGTACACATCAAGGATACACCCCATTATCTCGAGTTGTATTGTATTGTATCTCGTTATATAAGCGTTGTACGCATGTGGTTTCGGAGCTACCCTAAAGCCCGTTGTTATGTATGAGCTAAGATGCTTTAAGACTTCGGATTGAGATCGGGCTTTGGATCCTAGATTCCAACCCTAGCAGTTGGCGGTAGGACTTGGATTGAAACCGTGAAGGTTCGGAGTTGAGAAGTTACTAAGGCAAGCAAAAAATAAAAGAAAAAAAGAAAAAAAAAAGAATGTATGTTGAAAATTTATGGATAGCACGTGAGGTGCATGCGAATGATCCTAGATCGGGCGCATGAGGTGCACGTGAAGGTACTCTCCAACTTATGTTTATTTTGATGTATTCCAAAGTCTTTGTATGTATCCAATATCCTTGATGTGGACCACATTTCTCGAGCAAACCTTCTTAAGAGAAGATCGATAACTACTTAGCGTTTGAATTTGGTATCTTTATCGGACTAAAAACTATGAAACGAGATGCTTATGAAGAAATTCATTTCTCTCACAAAAATAAAATAATGAGATACAAAAATAGGAAAATGGGAGCAAGCGGTACACGAGTAACTTCCATGAGTAGCGTGGGCATCTAACTTGTAATTAAACAATGATCCGTTTTTACGCTTAGTTTTGGAGCTTGTGAAAAATCAGGGACGATGAATTTTATCCAATCGGTCACTTTTCTATGAATCGTGTTCTTGCTCTATGACCCTTAATCGTTGTTGAAAGATAATTGATCGCGTGTAAACTAAGCGGTGAAGCTTGTAAACCACGGGTCGTAGTCCCAACGAGGGTTGAATG
Source organism: Artemisia annua (assembly GCA_014162995.1). Classification (NCBI taxonomy): domain Eukaryota; kingdom Viridiplantae; phylum Streptophyta; class Magnoliopsida; order Asterales; family Asteraceae; genus Artemisia; species Artemisia annua. The sequence continues at coordinate 8,685 of LBNU01008020.1, forward strand.
GATCTTAGTCGTTCAAAACCGTGAGTTATGTGATGTGAATGGGTTAAAAGATATGTTTTGGGTTTTGTTTACGCTACTAAACGTTATTTAAAACTTAATAAAAGTAAAACGTNCATATTCACGAGCCTTTAAGTAATGAAAACATCGTCACGGGCTTTACTTGAGTAAATTTCATCTTTGACTCGGTTTCTTGACTCTTTTCCAAATCTCGTGCTCGTTTAGGGCTTTTTGGTTAGTTTTCATGCCATTTATGCAATATCCTTTCCTGCACAGTCACAAACACAAAACACTATATCTTTGGCGTTTTACGTTAGTTTTTGGTCTTTAACACACTTAAACTAAGGTCAAAAGTATGTGTAAAATAGCACACATCAAAATCCCCCAGACTAAGGTATTGCGTGTCCTCACGCAATGTAATCACGTCACGCTTCAAAGATAAATGATTTCACACCTCTCTTTACTAACTTTGAAAAGTACCAAAACGTTCAAAAGAGATACGAAATCATTTATTCCCTTAAACGCCCCGGTTTTCCATTTTAGACCTTGTACGTTATATATTACACTACTTTAGCTTATGACGGTGTGCTTGACTTTCATTATCTTTCAATAATGATTAAGGGTCATAGAGTAAGATCACGATTCATAGAAAAGTGACCGATTGGATAAAATTCATCATCCCTGATTTTTCACAAGTCCCCAAACTAAGCGTAAAAACGGATCATTATTTAATTACAAGTTAGATGCCAACGCTACTCATGGAAGTTACTCGTGTACCGCTTGCTCCCATTTTCCTATTTTTGTATCTCATTATTTTATTTTTGTGAGAGAAATGAATTTCTTCATAAGCATCTCGTTTCATAGTTTTTAGTCTGATAAAGATACCAAATTCATACGCTAAGTAGTTATCGATCTTCCCTTAAGAAGGTCTGCAAGAGAAATGTGGTCCACATCAAGGATATTGGATACATACAAAGACTTTGGAATGCATCAAAAATAGACATAAGTTGACGAGTACATTTCACGTGCACCTCATGCGTCCGATCTAGGATCGTAACATGCACCTCACGCGCGACCAACTTTAGTCTTAACACTAAAACTCATAATCCATAAATCTTCAACATACATCCTTATTCTTTCTTTTCTTTTTCTTTTCTTGATATTTTTTTTTCTTTCTTTTTCTTGCCTTAGTAACTTCTCAACTCCGAACCTTCACGGTTTCAGTCCAAGACCTACCGCCAACTGCTAGGGTTGGAATCTAGGATCCAAGGTCCGATCTCAATCCGAAGTCTTAAAGCACCTTAGCTCATACATAACAACGGGCTTTTGGGTAGCTCCGAAACCTCATGCGTACTATGCTTATACAACAATATACAATACAACTTAACAAGCGTGTATCCATGATGTTTACCCAATTTCCCAAGCAAAGATTCTCTCGAGAAGAAAAAGAACTACTCATCGGCTAAACCTAACATCTTTAATTATTTTGCACATATATGGGGTGAAGCAATTTTGTGGGAACAAAAAGACATGAGTACCTTCGATGAGCTTTAAAGAGATCCACCTACTGTATGCTTAGCATCTAACTTCTAAAGAAACTCTATCATTTCACGTTCTCCGCAAATTTAAAATCTCAAATAATGAGATCCGCGAATGCTTAGCCGATAATCAAGCCATGCATATATAAAGTAAAGTACGGGAGCCGACAAAAGAGTAGCTCCTTGTGTACAAAACTAGAAAAAGCTTTTGTGATCATCAATGGTTAAGGGAACAAGCTAGGGCTCAACACGCCCGGATCAAGTCAAAATTTTTATTCTCACTCTTACCTAGTAGGAAAGTCAAACGCGGTGTCAAAACTTTATTCTAGTTTTGCATAATTTTATATTTTTCTCATTTTTTTCTTTGGAATTTTTTTTTTCAAAATTTTTCAATTTTTTTTTTGATTTTTGAGGAAAACGGGGTTGCGTAAGTAAACGAAAAAGATGAAAGTGCTAGGTCAATCAAATTGAAGATTCACCCCCCCCCAGACTAAAGATAAACATTGTCCTCAATGTTTTCAAGGTAAGGGTAATCCTAACAATAAATCTAAGGCCGTTTATTAAGTATGCCAAAGATACCATTAGTCGATAAGATTTTGGATATATTGATTTCCAAGCAAGCATCAAGACATGGTACTCGAGTGGAGATGAGACGATCCACGAGCACGAGAGTCATCATGAATTGGGGAAATCCTGCAAAAACACAAACAACTAAGCAAACACAAGATTGGAAGAGGTCGCCCTCCTCGCGTTACTTATTAGATAATAAAAATAAAAAGGATAAGCATGGGGTGCCTCCCACGAAGCGCTTGTTTAATAACGAGTCGTATAGCTTAGACTCGCCCCGAATTTACTTGTCCTTGGGGGAGCAAATGAAACACAAATTTGACACAAAAGGAGGAATGCCTGGATCAAAAACAACATCTTCACTCGCGGAGGAGTGTAAAACAAGAGAAGTCACAAAAATCACGGGAGGGTGGGTGGGGTTCAAGTAAAGTAAATTTTTGTGAAAAAATTTTCCCTCTCCCGGATCAAGAATAGTGTCCTCATTCCCCGTGTCAAACGGTAGCAAAGATTTTGTTTTCATTAATGATAAAGATTTTTGCTCAGAAGTGAGCGAAAAGCAATCATTTTCCTTCATCATTAAAAACTGCTCAAAATTTTTGTTTGGAGTCACATTCATCAAAGGATGAGTTTTACCACCATCGAGTATTCCTGGATTAAAAACTTTGTCTTCACAGGAAAAATCGGAAAGGTACTCGATGGTGGACTCATCGGAAGAAAACAAATCATCCTCAAAAGAAGATAAATCATTTAGCTCAAAAGTAGATTCCTCATTGATTGTTACCATTTTAAACTCCTTTTTGAATTCTTTTTCATCAGATTTTTCATCAAAAGATTTTTTCTCAAAAGATTTTTCATCAACAGATTTCCCATATAAAATATTTCGCCATTCAGTTTGATCAGCATTGAAATCAAAAAGTTCATCATCACTTTGATCATCAAAAGATTTTTCTTCAAAAGATTTTCCATATAAAATGTTTTTCCACTCACTTTGATCGGCTTTGAAATCAAAAAGTTCATCATCACTTTGGTCGTTGGTAAGCTCAAAGTGCGAACCAAGTGATGAAGTTTGATTTGAGAAATTATCAACTTGTTTTTGATTAACTTGAACATCAACAAAATCATCATCGTCATTGTTTAGTAAAAACTCCAATCTGCGTAAGTCGGATTCAACGTCCTCATCCTCTCGTGGAATGGGATCAAGGAGAGCGAGTTCATCGGCGAACTCCTCAAGAAGAGCATCGACTCTAGAAGTGGTACTGCCACTACTTTGATCTTTGGACTTAGAATCGGATTCAAACGGTTTAGCTTCCAAGTTGACTTTTTCGGGAGGGAGAGTTGACGGTGGTTCATTCAACAATTTTTCAATTAAGCGAATATCTCCCTCCATATCAAAGACGGCTTCATCAATTTGAGGTAAAACGGGATCATTATGAGAGAAAACCTCGAGCTCTTCCATAGAAAAATCACTTCCCTCACTCGGAAGGGAAGGATTGGAAGACTCGGAAGAAACATCATTACTAACATCTTTGACATCAATACGTTTAACCGAAAATGTATTGGCGGCGTTTGTAGAAGTTTGTTTGATATTAAACGTAATGGCCTCATCCTCAACTCGGAGAGTGACTTCTTCAGCAAAAACATCAACTAAAGCATGGCTCGTCTTCAAGAATCCTCTCCCAAGAATGAGAGGAACTCGAGGATCGGCATCAAAATCACAAACAACAAAATCAACCGGGAAATAGAACTTTCCAACCTTCACGATGACATCTTCAGCGATACCTTTTGCATGAGCGATTGAACGGTTCGCGAGCTCGAGAGTCATTCGAGTAGGAGTTAGTTCGGGGAGAGATAGTTGTTTCCAAACGGACAAGGGCATAAGATTGATGCTTGCGCCAAGATCGGCCAAGGCTAGGCATTCGATCATTCCCGGGAAATCACAAGGAATTAGAAATTTGCCGGGGTCTTCAAGTTTTTCGGGAAGTTTCTTTAAGACAACCGCCGAGCAATTCTCATTCAAAGGCGTGTTAGCAATATCCAATAATTTTTCTTTGTTACTCATTAAGCTTTTGAAAGTTGTAGCAAATTTAGGCATATAAAGCAAAGCATCCGCAAAACTCAAGTCAAAGTGAAGATCTTGAAAAATTTGAAGAAATTTTTTCATTTGTTGGTGATTTTTTTCACGAAACTTTGGGTTAACCGGATAAGGCAATGATCTTTTAAACTTTGGTTCACTTTGGACAACCGGAGGTTGGATGTATTCGGTCCTTCCGTTGTTAGTAGGAATTTCCTTATCCTTTGTCGCCTCGGTCTCACGGACGACCACCTTAGGGGGTAAAGAAGACGAGGTAGTCGGAACCGTGGGTCCTTCGTATGACACACCACTTCTAGTCGTAATCGCTTTCAAATCACCACGTGGGTTATGAATCGTATTACTTGGAAGACAACTCGACGATGATGGTTGATTCATTTGCATAAAAGCGTTCATCATTTGCTTAAGCTCATTAGTCTGTTGAGACATTGACGCGTCGATTTCCTTCTTAAAGTCAACCTTCAAGTTGTTGATTTGGTTTTGCATTGCTCGCATGCTCACGTCATTGGTTTTGATGTAATTGGCGAGCTCAGGAGACGTTGACCTTGGTGGTGGTTGTTGGTTAAAAGTTTGTTGGGGTGGAGAACTTTGATAATTTTGATAACCTTGGTTTTGATTGTAGCTTGTTGCACGGTTTTGGTTGTAACCTTGGTTTTGATAACCTTGGTTATTTTGAGGGTAACGGTTTTGATGAGTTTGCAATGGTGGAAATCCTGGTGGTCCCATTTGGTTGTTAGGTCTAAAACCTTGGTTTTGAATAAAGTTAGCAGCTGCAACGTCAGCATTACCAATTTGGCCATCGGTGGCTTGACAATTATAATACTGATGGGGACCACCACAAATCACACACACTTCATTAACAGCTTTAACGGGCTCGGGTTTCTGATTCTGGTTCTTAAACTCTTTCATCATCAAACGTAAAGCATCGGTAAGTTCGGCCATCTCCGATGGTTGGGCCGATGACGTCGAAGAAGAAGGATTAAACAACGTTGCTTTCGAAACATTCGGTTTGTTACGAGAAGTCGGAACCTTTGATTTGTTCTCAATGATAGTAAGAATATCCCGTGGCGTACGATTCAAGATATTGCCACCGGCGGCTGAGTTCAAAGAATCTTGATCGTTTTGAGTCAAAGCGTTATAGAACGTATCGATTTGGTGCAATTCGGAGAAACCATGGTGAGGACACTTGCGAAGAAGATCCTTGAAACGTTCCCATGCCTCACCAAAGCTTTCATCAAAACGTTGCTGAAAATTGGTTATATCATTCTTTAGGTTTGTTGTTTTGGATGGGGGAAAGAAATGATTAACGAATTTTGAAACAAGCTCTTCCCAAGTGGTAATGGAACGAGGGGGTTCTTTCTCGAGCCAAACTCGGGCTGCCCCCTCTAGAGAAAAGGGAAAGAGCATTAGCTTAATAGCTTCATGAGGGACATCTTTGAATTTCATGGTTGAAGTTAACTTGTTGAACCAACGGATGTGGGCATGAGGATCGTCCCTTTCAAAACCTTGAAATTGATTAGAAGTGACAAGTTGAATCAAACCGGTTTTAAGCTCAAAATTCTCAGAAAGGATTTGGGGTAGAACAATAGCATCTCCATATCCTTCGGTAGGACATTGGAGCAATTCCTGCATCGTGCGTTGGTCGGCCATCTCGGTGATGGGAGTAGGAGGATCACGTAACTCGGGTACGTTTCTTTGCCTCCGTCTACGACGACTGCGGTTAGTTGGCACTGTGGAAGAAGAAGACGACTCGTTCAAGTTAGACTTGGAACGAGTGATCATACAAATCAAAACACAACAAAGTGAAAAAGAAAGTAGAAAAGAAAATCTTTTTGGTTTTTATAAGTTTATAAAAGAAAAGAGAAAATATTTTTGGTTTTTATAGGTTTTATAATTTTTTTGTTGTTTTTGTTTTTAAGAAAAAGCGTTAACTTCTAAAAGAAGGGTCTTCAAATCACAAGTCTCGAACGATCAAACAACTTAATCTAATCAACCGCTCCCCGGCAGCGGCGCCAAAAACTGATCGAGGCGGACCAAGCGGTGAAGCTTAAGAACCTCGGGTCGTAGTCCCAACGAGGGTTGAACTGATCTTAGTCGTTCAAAACCGTGAGTTATGTGATGTGAATGGGTTTAAAGATATGTTTTGGGTTTAATTACGCTACTAAACGTTATTTAAAACTTAATGAAAAGTAAAACGTGAGTAAAGAAATTAAAATGAACGAGAAAAGAAAACATAAACGTAAAAAGAAATAAAAGAAAGAAATAAAATAAATAAAGATAAAGTAAATAAAAGAAATGAAAATAAAATAATAGTGTAAAATGTTTTTGTGGTTTTAGATTTAAATGATAAAAGAAAAGTGAAGTAAATGTTTAAAAGAAAATAAAACAAGTTAAAAGAAAATAGACTAAGTTAAAAGAAATTAAAGAAAATTCGGCAGAGTTTCGTTTAGGAATGAACCGAACGAAACTCCACTCGAAGAACGATGGAGAAAACAAAAGCCTAGCTCGGCTTGTAAAAGAAATAAGAAAAGAAGAAGAGAAAACTAGACACGACTCAAAGACTTGGACTAAAAATAAACTTGACTCAATAAAAACCAAACTCGCTATGAAAATAAAACAATACTCGCTATAGAAAAATTTAAACTAAAACTCGCTAGGCAAAGTAAAATAAAAAAAACTAACTCGCTATCTTTATATTAGATCAAACTCGCTATGTATTAGACATCTCAAACTCGCTACAAGATTTCAAATATACAAACTCGCTATATATGGACCAAGCAATACTCGCTATGTGTGAAAATACATACTCGCTACAATAAATAAAAAAATGATACTCGCTAGGCAAAAAAATATGAAACTCGCTAGGCAGTATATCATACTCGCTAGCCTAATGACTCCATACTCGCTACTAAAAAATCAAACTCGCTATAAAACCCTAAATGACACCATACTCGCTATTAAACCCTAAGTGACTTACTGTATATTAAAAACTTATAACGTGACACAAAAATTTAATAAAAGGTAAATAAAACTTGTAAAAACTTGATAAATAAAACGTTAAGACACTAAAATAAGCTTAGAAATAAGCAAATAAGCCACGGCTTCTTTTGTAAGCCCTAACCCATAAGCTTTTTATGAAACTTAAATGAAAACCATGCAAAGGTGACAAGAAAATTAATAAAAACTTGTAAAGATTAAGAAAGAACTTGTAAAGATTAAAGCAATAAAATGACAATAAGTAAATCAAGACATGAAAATTAAATTGACATAAATTTAAATGACAAGAAAATAAATGACAAGTAAAGTAATTGACATAAAATTAAAATGACATAATGTAAAATACAAAATTAAGACTAAAAATAAAATGAAGACTAGCTTCAAAATGAAGCTTAAGGTGGGTATTTAAGGTTTCCATGGTGGAATCCTTTTACATCAAGCCCCCTTAACTCTATTTGTTTATGAAATGACACATAAACTTCTATTACACTACTAAACGACTTCTAAAAAGTAAACTTAAGTCCTTGTAATCTTGAGGAATATGTTAACGAGTCTTCAAAAAGTCTTCAATGATATAAAAGTGACCACTTGCTCGAGTTTGGGAAGCTTATACATGATAATCATCTTTAATCTTCGATTAAGTATCTCTTTCATATTCACGAGCCTTTAAGTAATGAAAACATCGTCACGGGCTTTACTTGAGTAAATTTCATCTTTGACTCGGTTTCTTGACTCTTTTCCAAATCTCGTGCTCGTTTAGGGCTTTTTGGTTAGTTTTCATGCCATTTATGCAATATCCTTTCCTGCACAGTCACAAACACAAAAACACTATATCTTTGGCGTTTTACGTTAGTTTTTGGTCTTTAACACACTTAAACTAAGGTCAAAAGTATGTGTAAAATAGCACACATCAATAATGAAAGTCAAGCACACCGTCATAAGCTAAAGTGAGTAAAATAAAGTAGCATATGGAATAAAATGGAAAACCGGGGCGTTTTAGGGAGTAAATGATTTCTTATCTCTTTTGAACGTTTTGCTACTTTTCAAAGTTAGTAAAGAGAGGTGTGAAATTATTTATCTCTAAAGCATGACGTGATTACATTGCGTGAGGACACGCAATACCTTAGTCTGGGGGATTTTGGTATGTGCTTATTCACATACCTTTTATTCACCATTTTCAGACCTTATAAGACCAAAAACTAACGTTAAACGCCAAAGATATCGTGTTTTTGTGTTTGTGACTGTGCAGGGAAGGATATTGCAAAAACAACACAAAAATCAGCAAAAAAGCCCTAAAACGAGCACGAGATGTGGAAAAGTGTCAAAAAGCCAAGTCAACGATGTTATCTACTTAAGAAAAGCCCAAGACGACGAATTTATTCCTTAGAAGCTCAAAGAGATTTTCTAGAAAAGTCCTCCACATTTGAGCAAGTTGTCGCGTTTAAATCTTTTGAAGACCTTTAGAAGAAACGTCGACTCAATACCTCAAGTTGCATTAGTGTTACATTTAATGTTTAGCACGTTTAGTAGCTTGTAACGTAGTTTTAGTGCAATATCATGAATTGTAAAGGTCCAAGGGCTTAAGTTGCATCATTGTCAAACCTTCAAAGCTCTTGGCCTATAAATAGAGATCACCACCTCATTTAGAAGGTTGGTTAGATTTAGAGGGTTGGTCCTCATAGGAGTAGGTAATTAGTTTTATTTAGTGTAAGTTTTATTTTTAATGCAAGCTTATTTTCATGTCTTATTTTTAAGCTTATTGTCTTTCATCTTAATCTTTCTCTTTAATCTTTACAAGTTTTGAGTCTTTATTTACGTTTATATCAATCTCTTATAAAAGCTTCTATAATATTTTGTCACCTTTGCATGTTTTTATTTCGAAAAACATAAAAATATGGGTTAGGGATAGTTTTTGGATCGTTTGCTTATTTACTAGCTTATTTAGTTTCTTAAACTTGTTTTCCAAAAAGTTTTCATAAGTTTTTATAAGATTTTGTTAGATTTTATTAGTTTAAGAATTTTGTTTCACGTTAAAAATTTGTTCTAGCATTCTTTTTTGTTCATTATTGCGAGTATGACTTAGGGTTTTGCAAGTATCATTTTTTTTCTTTATCTTTTGCGAGTTTCGTTTGGGTTTTAGCGAGTATGCTATAATTGCTTGCGAGTATCATCTTGGCAACAAAATTCCTTGCGAGTTTGGGTTCTTTGTTTTGCGAGTTTGACTTTGTCTTGCGAGTATGAAACCATTTTTGCGAGTATGAGAACCTAAGTTTGCGAGTAAGGTTTAGGGTTTAGCGAGTATGCTTTTCTTATTGTGAGTATCATTTGAATTTTGCGAGTAAGGACTTTATTTTTCTTGCGAGTTTGGATCATGATTTGCGAGTATGATTTTTAGTTTGTTGTCTTGCGAGTAAGAAAACATATATTTTGCGAGTAAGGATTTGAATTATTGCGAGTATGGTATTCCTTTATTGCGAGTATGGTATTTTCTTCCATGTTTTGCGAGTATGAGGTCTTGGTTTGCAAGTATGAGTTTAGTTCTGCGAGTTTGAGTTTTATATTTAGCAAGTTTAAGTTTCTTTTGAGTCGAGTTTCGTTTTCTAATTTTCCATTCTCATTAGTTTAATAAGCCGAGCTAGGCTTTTCTTTTCCTCATTGTTTCATCGAGTGAGGTTTTATTTTTATTAATCTAAACGAAACTCTGTCGAAATTTTCTTATATCTTTTTAGTAACGTTTTCTTACTTAAGTTATATGTCTTTTCATTTCTAGATTAAAACTTTATTAGCTTTTAATGTTTTCTAGTCTTTTACATTTCTTTCGTCGATTAGTAAACTTTTATTTTCGTTTATTAAATCTTAAAAACCAGAAACAATTTATTTTCTAAGTGCAAATTTAATTTCTTTATCGCTTTACTTTCTTTAAAATGAGTCTCGAGTAGTTTAAATCGTGTTTGCTTAGTGACTCGAGTTTGTAAGTTAGGTGTGGACTGAAAAGCTTGTGATTAATAATCGTTAAGATTATTAAGACTTGTGATTTTATTATTCGAAGATCAAAAGCCGGAGAACGATTAAATCACTCGTCTAGAGTTATTATCTCTTCAAAAGATTAATTGACAACTAATCTCGAGAAAGGAAAATAATTCGTCACAAACAATTAGCTCACATTTAGTGAACTTATTCGAGTCGCTTGGCAAACATATTGTTTTTAAAATTCATTTACCGCTTTCATTACTTACCGCACTTTAATACTTGTTTTCTTTAAGTCACTTTATTACATGTTTCTTTACTTGCTTACTTAGCTTTATCGCTTTCCTTTACTTTAACCGCATTTTAATTGTCGTTGTAGTGTAATCAAACCCAAATCATCTTTTAAACCTTATTCATCTCACATATCTCACGATCTTGAGTGACGAGATCAGTTCAACCCTCGTTGGGACTACGACTCGAGGTTCAAGCTTGCACACTTGCTAGAAATCTCACATCAGGGGGCCGCCCTCCTGTAACGGCCTGAAACTTTGTCTTTTTCTGGGGAAAGTTTATTTGGTAAAAAACTAACTGATTTTGGTTAAAAATTTGAATTCATATATTTATTATGAATTAAACATTTTCCTTTAATTACCAAAAGTATTTTTCAAAAATATATAAGTGTTTATATCATTTTATAAACTTTGTAGTGTTTAAATAAAAATCCCTTTGATCATAAAATGTATTAGACATATGTTTATTCATACCTTAAGTGATATTGTTGGATAATATGATATTTGTAACTAAATACTTGTTTGTGTAATAATTTTACGTTTAATGTTTTTACATTTTGTGATCGTTGATTGGCCCTGAAACGGTCAACTAAAATCAACCAAAGTATTGGTCAACAAAAGTCAAACTAGAAAGGGCACAATACACCAAGGAGAGTATAGGAGTTCTTCCCGGGTCGTTATGTCCCGACGAAGCGTGAAATGGTGTAGAAAACGATTCTGAGATCAAGCGTTTATGAAACAAGGATTGGTGAAAGTGATTGATTGAAATTAAACTTCAAAATGATGAATGAAATTGATAAACAAACACTACATATGATTACTAGAAATCTAGAAACGATTACAAATCTAAAAGTATACGTTTACGTTTTAATTAAACGTCTACGTACAAAAATAAAAGTGAAAATGAAATCTATAAACACCTAGATGATGAAAAACATATTTTTACAATCCTAAAGATAAAAGAAAAATATTGGAAAAAGAAAATTAAATATTAGACTATTAAATTAATTATTATTAATTAAAAACTATTTATTAATTATCTAAATTACACTAAATTATAATTAAATAAGAAATTAACCTAAATAAATGAAAAATTAATTTAGAAAAATCTAAAATAACCTAAAACTAATTTTACAACTGAAAATATATTTATTAGACTATTTATGTATTTAATAATAATTAATTACTATTTAATAATTACTAAAACTGTTTTTGATTTTTAATAAATACTAAACAAGCAAACAAAAATCTGGAATTTTTTCTATAAATACTACAAGATGACAGAAAGTTAAGAAAAATATAAAAACAGCAAGTGCTTAATGAAAAAGATGAAAAATAAGCTAATAAGCTCAAGCTTCTTAAATAGAAGCTATCACTTTCCTAAAAATTGATGTTTTTGTGTTTTTCTTTTTATGAAACTCTTATACTACTGAATTAAAGCAAGTTTAATGAAAACAAAGGTTGTGAAACTGAAAAACAAAGAAATTGAGAGCTTATGAGATAAGCAGTTATGCTTTTGGCTCAAATGAAGCTCAAAAGCTCAAACAAGCTAAGGAACTAGAAACCAAGAAACAATAAAATGAAAATAAGTTAAATGAACTGGAAATGAGTAAATGGAACAAGAAACAAACAATGGATAAGCTAAATTAAGCAAATAAGCTAATCCAGTCCCACAACCAACCAAACACTCAATACAGTCAACTTTATGGGCAATATAAGCTTGTGAAATAAGCTAATAAGCTCAAAATGAGAACTGATATAGAAAGCTGGGGTGGAAGGCTTTTCAAAAAGCTAAAGCTCAAGGGGTAGGACCCACAATTTACCTTTTGGAAGGCTTATGAAAAAGCTGTGAACACACTGATCTGCTCAATGTACACAGGAAATGGGACAAAGTTAAAGCTTATTGCAGCCTTATCAAATAAGCCACAAAACTAAAAATAAGCACAGGACCCTAAAGTATGGTGGATGGGCTTCTCAAAGAACCTAATTCCACATATTAAGTCCAAGAGATAAGCTTGTTATGAGCTTATGAAAAATGCTCACCCACACTGACTACTCAGTATAGATGGGTCAATATTGAGAATTGCTAAGACAATTTAAGCAGTGCCAATAAGCTCAAGAATGAAAGATGAAAGCATAAATCACAAGTTGGCCAGAAGGGCTTCACAAAGAACTAACATGCACAATCTAAAGCTAATTGATGAACAAATTGCAAGCTTATGAAAATGAGCTCAAGTTTGTGCACAGGGCAACTTTATGAAAAGTAGCTAAGAAGATAAGCAAAATTAAGCAGTTTAACAAGCAATCTAAAAATTATAAAAAATACTATCAGCTAAACAAGCAACAAGATAACAAATGTCCAAAAGCACAAATCCAAACTCCTAATATTAAGACCTACATGAAATTTCTAAGTTAATTCAAAAAACTTTTTTATGAGACTTTTGACTTTTTGATAAACACTAGAAAGTTGACTTTGGTGAACTTAGAATCAAATATACCCACTGATTATGATGTATTAAGCCTAAAAGATGTTAATTTATGCAAGATGACCAAGTTCCAAACCACTGTGATGAATTTTGGATCAAATGGTTCAACAGACAACAAGTGAAATGGGAATCCAAATGATTTTGACTTTTTAACAAAAAGGGACTGGTTTTAATTGTTTCCCTGAGCTATTAGACCTTAGTGTGCCATACATCAGACAAGAACAATAACACACACACTCTCTAACCCAATCAAACAGCTTAACCCAAACACCCTTTATAGAAAGTGAAATCAAGTTTTTCACACCAAATCACTAAGTTAATCCTAAACACTGATTCCACAACTTATATTAGCATAAGATAAGACCAAATGAGCATAAATAATCAATGATCTAAGCATGAAACAAAGAAATGACCAATATGCTATTTTGACTGTTAAGCTAGAACTTTGAGCAACAATAAGATTTAGCAAACAAGCAAGCTACTTTAAGCAATTCTACAACTAAACAACACTGAAGAAGCACACAAACACAAATATTATCCAATTTTACCAACTTATTAAGTAAAAGAGAAAATTGGAACAAGAGCTTACAAATAAGCAATCCAGCTGAAAACTTAGAACAAGGACCCAAGATCAATCCTATAGGTTCTCCACAGAACCACTAACCCATGGCCATCCACAATTCACCATGCTCCAGCTTGAATCACCACCTTCTTGAACATTTTTGATTTCTTTATCTATTTATGATATTTTTTTGTGATTTTTGATTTATGAACCTAAACTGAATTTTAATGTTTCTAAAAGCTTTCACAAGCTTTCTAGGAGCTTATATGATCTAATTCAGTCCATAACAACAGCTAACAATCACATTAAACTACAAATGTAATTTTCAAGTGAAAATGGCAAAGCTTGGAATTGTAACTTAAACTTGAAATTGATTAATGAAAAAGATTCACATTACACTGAAAACACTTGAAACAATACTGAAAAGCTTTAAATTACAATGAACTTGAGAAAATTAACCTAACGAGCTAAATTATACTAAGTTACTCTAGATAGCTAACTATGCTCCATCTCTTTCTTTATATATCACTCCATTAGGGTTTGTGTGACCCTCTGAACCTTTCCCACTTGCCTTTTCAACCGTTGGATGCTTGATACTCAATCTCCACCATTAACTGATTTTGGCGCCAAAATTCTTTATAAATAATTAGGAACCATTTTAGTGGATTAGGTGGAGCATTAAATGTTGGGGAAGGTGGGAGAGACACTAAGGTGGCTATGGAGGTGGGGGTAGCATGTGGAGGAGTGGGGAGGGTGAGAAAGGACTCTGGTTTTGTGGGTTTATGTTGGGAGGGAAAGGTCAAAGGGTGTGTTTGACTGAGGGAGATATAAACAGGGGGAGTTATATTTTGTTGTTGGGCCGTGGGTGGAGGTTGGGCCAAGGAGTGGAGGTTGGGCTGGGTTGTGTTGGGAGTTATAAGGTTGGGTTGGTTTTGGGTTTAGTAAACAAAAGGGTCCGTTTGGTTAAGTTATAACACAAGGACCAAATTTGCAATTTTCCAAAAGATGAGGGACTGAAAATGTCATAATTCCAAAGTGCTCACAAGGACCAATGTTGCCAAACTCCAATAACACAAGTACCACAATTGCCATTTTTCCACTTTTAAATATCCAAGGACCATTTTTGCAATTTTCCAAAGTTGAGGGACCTTTTCTGCCATTTGCCCAAAAACTTATTCAAGGACCAATTGTGACAACTTAAAATGATTAATAGCTTGGTGAGGAGTGAACCTTCTGGCTGATCAATCTCACCGGAGTGGCGGATTGCCAGCAGCGAAGTTCCTTTTCTACAAGACACCGGAATAGAATAGGGTCTATCTTAAGTGGGAAGAAAGCCTAACGACGGGTATGAGTTCAATACAGGGATTTGGCATCTATCTCGCCATGCTTGTATTCCCCGCTAATGGACTATAGCCGGAACAAAAGCACGAATTTAATCAAACAACCAGTGAACTCGATCAGTTAGAAACTAGAAAGAAAGACAGCCAATAATGACTAATTTGTTAATCAAAATGGTGATATTATAACACAAGCACCTAAAAACTAGAGTAATTCTCAATCAAATAAATAAACAATCACTTGTGAAACATAAAGTAGAACAATAGAGTGAACAAAGCAAAATATTCTTGTTAACACAAATACAAAGATTTAATTACATCAGTCAGATCAAGCTGTCTTATAAAATTGATCCTCTCCTGATCCCCTTTCAAATTCACAAAAACATGGCTGACAGTATCATTTCGCTCCAAGTATTTGGAAAATAGAGTTATCTCGTTCGCAGACAACCCATGGCCACGAAGGTGCTCAAGAATACGGCCAAGCACGGCCCGCATTATTACATTGGGGTCGGTGGGTACACTTCGAGCTGTGGAGGAACAGGAACTGGGTGATCCGTTAGGTGTGGAGGAAGAGAAACTGCTACCGCAACCGGATGATCCGTTTCCCAGATGTCGCGGGACTCGGATTCTTTCTTAAAAGTGGAGCTGCCGAGGAAGAGCTGGTAGAGGAAGAGGAACTGCTACTGCTACTGCAACTTACAATCTTCTTTTTCTTTTGTGAGGTTTTTGATTTTGCAACACTATTATAATACCTTTTTCGTGTTCTCATATTCTTCTTATTGTAAATTTTGTATAATGGATTTGACAACAAAAACATTTTTTTTTTAATTATGCTAGGGTGATAGAAGGTGGAAGGGGCAAGTTGTGGTGATAACATATATAGAAGTTGTTTTGAGTTATGAGGGGCGGTATTTTGTGACTATTGTGTTGAGCTCCTGATGTCATGCTGGTATAGGAAAAAAAGTATCAGATATAGGCTGCGCAAAAGATATGTCACACCTGAATGCAAATTGATGATGATTATTTTGTGTATGTGAAAGGATGTCATGTAAGGATAATACAAGTTGCATATAAATAAAACATAGTTGTTCTCACCTATAATGTGAAAGGATGTCATGATATCGAATTAACTACGTACTTATCGACTACATCACATGATAAAATGTTTTTTGTTTTATTTTATATGAGTAAGAAATTTTCTATGTTTTTTTTTTCTTTTACTTGCAAGACCTTTTCTGCCATTTGCCCAAAAACTCATTCAAGGACCAATTGTGACAACTTAAAATACTTCAGGGACCTTGAATGATAAAACTCCACAATTTTGGATTCCAGGGACTAGTTTTGCCAATTTTTGAAAGTTGGGGGACTGAAACTGCCAATTATACAAACTTTGTTCGTTTTTCATTTGTTTTTAAACATTTTGCATTTGAAACATATAAAACACGATCCTTGGATATTTTATGCATTTTGATGCGTTTTTGAGTGTTTTTAGATGTTTTGCAGTTCAGATTTGACCAAAAATGATGAGTGTTTGAGCACTCATCAATCGTCAAAACATAGAGATATCGAAAAATACAAATAACGTTTTTATGCATTATTTATATCAACATCAACTTATATACTCAATAGGATCGTAATTAGACCAATCTTAGGAAAAACACCATATGAAATCCTAAAAGGTATAAAACCTACCTTGGATTACTTTAGAGTGTTTCGAAGCAAGTGCTTCATATTGAACACAAAAGACTACCTCACCAAATTGACCCAAATTCTTACGAAGGTGTTTTCCTAGGTTACTCTCAAAATAGTAAAGCTTATGTTATCCTAAATAAGGAAACCATGAAAGTCGTAGAATCACCCGACGTGACATTCGATGAAAGTCCTCCCCCAACTAAGACATCACCCTTGGTGGATGATGACTTAGATGAGGAAGAAGCCATTAAGGTTAATGGTAAGAAAACCTTAGAAGATGACGTTGTGGATGAAATAGTCGAAGTTGATAAAGTTGTCAACATTAAGGAATCCAAGAATCATCCAATAGAAAACGTCATAGGAAACCTAAACCAAAGAACTCTTAGGTCACAAGCCCCAAACAAAAGTAATTTCTTTTGTTTCATATCTACCGTAGAACCTAAGAATATTGGTGAAGCGATAAAGGATGAAAGCTGGATAGTTGCCATGCAAGAGGAGCTAAATCAATTCACCGCAAACCAAGTTTAGGATTTAGTACCTCCACCTAGGAACCTAACCATTATAGGAACTAAGTGGGTATTTAGAAACAAACTCGATGAAAATGGTGTCGTAACCAGGAATAAGGCTAGGTTGGTAGCACAAGGCTATAACCAACAAGAAGGAATAGATTACGATGAAACTTATGCATCCGTAGCTAGATTAGAGTCTATTAGGATACTCCTTCCCTATGCCTGTGCTTTAGACTTTAAGTTGTATCAAATGAACGTGAAAAGTGCATTCCTAAAGGGTTACATCAACGAGGAGATATACGTAGCACAACCTCCGGGATTTGTTGATTTTGAAAAACCAAATCATGTTTATAAGCTTAAGAAAGCATTTTATGGTCTTAAACAAGCTCCCAAAGCTTGGTACGATAGACTAAAAGCGTTCTTGCTTGAACATGAGTACACCATGGGAATAGTAGATAATACACTTTTCACGAAGAAACGAAATTCACATCTCATCATTGTTCAAATATATGTCGACGACATTATATTTGGCTTAACTTTTCCAGAACTGTGCGATGATTTTGAAAAGATCATGCATGATGAGATTGAGATGAGCATGATGGGCGAATTAAATTTCTTCCTTGGTCTGAAAATAAAACAAATGGAAGACGGCATCTTCTTTAATTAATCTAAGAATATTAAAGAAATGCTTAAGAAATTTAGTTTAGAAGAGTCTAAGCCCATGAAAACTCCCATGTCCACAGAAAGAAAACTCACGAAAGATGAAGAAGGTGAGTCTCTGGATAGCACTAAGCATAGGGGCATGATAGGTAGTTTATTATACCTAACGGCAAGTAGGCCCGATATCATGTTTAGTGTCTGCCTTTGTGCTCGCTTCCAAGAGGATCCCAAAACCTCTCACCTTGAAGCGGTTAAGCGTATCTTATGATACATTAAACGCACTATGCACTTGGGATTGTATTATCCCAAGGGGACTATGTAGAAACTGTTGTCTATGCCGACTCTGATCATGCGAAAGATTATGTGGATCAAGAAAGTACGAATGGTATTTGTACCTTCACGGGTTGTTGTCTAACTTCTTGGTTCTCTAAGAAACAAACGGCTCTTGCTATCTCCACGACCGAAGCCGAATATGTAAGCGCTGGAAAGGCATATCAACAAGCACTATGGATGAAACAAGCTTTAGTAGATTATGACATCCATCTAGATGATATCTATATNATGCACTTGGGATTGTATTATCCCAAGGGGACTATGTAGAAACTGTTGTCTATGCCGACTCTGATCATGCGAAAGATTATGTGGATCAAGAAAGTACGAATGGTATTTGTACCTTCACGGGTTGTTGTCTAACTTCTTGGTTCTCTAAGAAACAAACGGCTCTTGCTATCTCCACGACCGAAGCCGAATATGTAAGCGCTGGAAAGGCATATCAACAAGCACTATGGATGAAACAAGCTTTAGTAGATTATGACATCCATCTAGATGATATCTATATTATGTGCGATAATAAAGGTGCAATTAACTTGAGCAAAAACTCTGTGCAACACTCTCGTACTAAACACATCGAAATTCGTCACTACGTCCTTAACGATAACGTCTAAAAAGGAAACATCTCTATAGAGAAAGTACCTTTACAAGACAACATCGCTGACATTCTCACCAAACCACTCAAACGAGAATCCTTCAACTATCTGCGTCTAGGTCTAGGAATGATGGAACACATTCCGTAAATTTTTTAATTTACGTATGTTCAAAACATCTTTCGAGTCTCGTCTTATGACTATTTACGTATTTCCTCAGAAATATCAAAGTCATCTCTTCGTCTCTAGTTTTGTCGGTCAAATCCTAATGGATTTATTTCGTAAAAGAATTTATTAGGTATAAATTATTTCCTCGTGTCCAAAAGTCTCACTAAATAAGCGAGATTTATTCGTCAAAAATCAAAACGGGACAAAAATTTGTCTCAGCAGTGCACGACACCACTAAACTTAATGGTACAGTGCATCTGATACACCCCGTATTTCCTTCCTTTTTCTCTAACTATTCACTTTCAAACATACATCAATATATGCCATTGCTGTCAAAACCTAACTCCACAACCCAAATCCAATTACATCCTTCAAAATCAAACTCGAGGCATTGTTTTTCAAGATCATCAACAACTACTACTTTTCTAACAACTATTGTAAGTCAATTAACTATAAATTTTCTTTGATTTTGAGTCTAAAATTTGTTCATACACACAAAAATTAAATTTGGGCTTTTCAATTTTAATTGAATTTTCATGCAATTAGGACTAGGATTAGACATTGTGTAACTAATATGATTCTCTAAACTTAGGATTTGCATAAACCCACTTATATTGCATATTTTAGTTCAAATTTTTATAAATAATTTTAGGGGAATCATGTATAGGATACTTAATATTGGATTAGAAGTCATCTACATTCAAGTTTTTCAACCTTAAAAAATTGTTTTTGGCGCCAAGATGGTGCGTTTCTCAAACACCCCAATGCTCTTTTTTTCAAAAAATTTCATGCAATTAGGAACATGAAACATTTTTCGTGCATTGTTGATACAAATCAAAAACATTTTTCACATGCATACATGATCTCACGAATATTGGCCGAATTACATAACCAATATGTATTTTTCGACATATTCGTTTGAGCAAAAGTGAAGTTAGGAGCGTTTAGGTAATCTCATAATTATATTTTAGAGTCGAGAATACTGCACCTCCACATTGTTTGTATATAGGCACACACTAGGCACGTGTTCAATAACGATCGAACACAAAACATATAAACTTATAAACCTTTTTATTTTTCTTGATAGGTATCAAAATGTCGCATGTGTATGATTTTGACCACCAACTCACCAACGTTTACATTCTAGAAGTTTCATCAGAACCTTACACATGGATACATTTTTCCAACATTTCAAAAACGTTGAGTTACGTTATATTCACGAGGGTCGTATTTTCAACACTTCATTACTTTTCCAACAAGAAATCAATTCTGCCTTTCGAGCTATAGGTTTAGAAAATCTCTTTACCATTCGCGAAGAAATCTGTCCTCGTTTCATTCTCGATTTCTTCCATCAGATTAAACTCGTACGTAACGATGATAGATCTTTCTCTCTATGGTTTTGGATACAAAACTATAAGTTTTTACTCCCTCTTGAGCAATTTGCTTAAATTCTCAGTCTTCCAAACCTCAGGCAATATGCCTACACTGAAAAATTCTCTCTTAACTCATTGAGTCAAGAAGAAGACGGTCCATATCATTCATATGTCCCATCCTCGCAAGAACTAATAATGTTCTCTTCAATTCCCCTGATGTCCAACATCCCAACAGAATCCGCATAGTTGAACTTCATTACTTTCTTCAACCTATGGCGATCATTCTGCGTGAAAATGTCTTGAGTCTGGTAGGAAATCGAGAATATCTACCGGCTTGTTGTGCTCACATGCTTTACTGCATGGTGCTTCGACAACCGTACAATCTCGCCTACTTCTTCACTAAGCGAATCATACATGTCAAAGAGAAAAGAAACAAACTATTACCCTATGGCACATTTCTTACCCGTCTTTACCATCACTACATGAATACTCACCCATGCCTTCAAAGTCCTATGTACACACTTGTCAATAGAGTCATGGAACCCTTTTCACACATATCATCTTTCCTAAAACTCGAAAACGAACCCTTTGATGAATCATCGAGTGATGACGAAGAGTAAAGTTACGGGATCAAGCTCAAGCCAGAAGCATGTGTTTAGTATCTCAAGTAGAATTGTCTAGTTAGGGTGACATCTTAGTTGTTATTATGCTTGATTAATTTAGGACTTAATACTCCTAATTTGCTTGCATCCTTGCATGTTTTTATATTATGAGATTCTTGGATGATAGCTTATTTTGTCTTTTTGATTGCATGCTTATAGCTTGATTTAGATATTTGCATGATAATATTTACTTGCTAGGAGTAGCTAAACAAGATATAATTGGCAAATTAAAGTTTAGTGGTTTGAGGCACTAACATTTCCTGCAAATAGTCCCCCTAGAAAACTCCTTTTAGCTGCCTAGAACTAGGCCTCATAGGATAATTCGTGACTCCCAGGTCACGGTACCGTTAAATAGGCCATGGTACCGTTAAATTTAACGGTACCGTGTGATATTTAGTGGTACTGTGCACTTGTTTGACGAATTTTCACTATTTCCTCTAGAATCCTGCATCCCTAACCTCAAAACCTGCAATGTTTTGCAAACCATCTTGACCATAAGATTCCCTTCCTATATCATTGAACACCTCCATTCACTTTAATTCAAATCCTCACCATTCTTGCCTATATAAGACCTCATAATTGCAAGCATCTCTTGTATCTCATCTTTAACCTCAATTTCTCATTCACCATGTCTTCCCCTCACACCTCAACAAACAACATCTCAAAGAAACCTAGAATTTCGGTGAAGTCACCTTCCAAAGTCAAGTTTACACCACCAAATGACATCATGATCATTGATTTGACTCATAATGATGATGGAGCAAATACACCACCTACCCAAAACACCCCTAGCTCTCCTTCACCACCAAATGCTCCATCTAAGACATCCTATAATAGATTCACATCATCCTCTTCTTCATTTGACTCTCATCATTGGATTTACCATGCAATGGCTACTCCATCATCACCTTCACTCTCACTACCTCCACCATCTCTTATCATAGATCAACCCATTCAACTTCAACCGGTTGATATACATAGTGTAAATTGCCTATGTGTAACAACCCACTAACTTCCCCCTTAGGTTAGAAATGCCTTACTAACTTAACTTAGGCCCTCACTAAGCACAATCTAGGATTAGAAATGCCTTTAGGATTTTCCCAAGCTAAAGTTTTGCTTTATTATATATCTTTATGACCTAACTAACCCTTAGACAAGCTCACGTATCTACCAAAGCCAACCAACACTATGTTTACTTGATGTAAACACCCCGGTATGTCAAGTCAAGGTTACAAACTAAATTTTCACTAATAAAACTATCACTCTAATACACCATACTTGCTAGAAAACCCTAATTGCACCTATGTGTTTACGGTTATCTTTAAAACCCTAATCGCCTATCTGAATTAACTTGAAAGTGTTTAAAGCTTAGGTAAGAGTTACAATAGCTACCTTAGGATATATTAGACTCCCTAGGACATAGTACAAACCCCTAGAACTTAGGTACAAGTCCTATATGCATAAAACCCTAAATAGGTTATAACTTCCCGGAAACTAGGTTTAACTTTCCCAAATCTTTACCATAAGCTACCATCACTTAGTATAAGCCCCCTAGGACTTAGAATTAGTCATTAGACACTCATAGGACACCAAATTAGGCATTAAACCCTAGGCTAAACCTAAAACTCTCACTAGACAAAACTAGGTTAAAACTATACCTAAAACCTTAAAACTAGCTACTATACTACTCCTAAACTATCAAGCAAGCACCCTAGCACCTCCCTATAACTAGGAAAGCCCCCTAGAACCTCCAAGCACCCAAGCAAGGAGGTGAATCACCTCCTTGTCACCTTCTTCTCCAAACCGCCTCCTTTGACTCGTAAACACCACAACCGGCCTAAGCTCCGCCCCCTAGCTACTCCCTAGCTTCTCCTCGTCACCACTAGACTCTCCACAACAATCCCTATCCTTTCTTACTCCACTCCTCCCCTGCACGACACCTTGCACCCTCTTCCTTGCTCGCTACTCCTTACGCGAGTATAAATACCCCTCCCCTCTCCGTCATTTCTCTTCACACCTTTCTCTCCTCTCTATCTTGAACCTTTCTGAAGTCTAAGACCCTTAGAAGCCCTTGAGAATGAGTAGCGAAGCCCTGGCATAGTCGAGTTGTGGTTTGAGTCGAAAGAAACCCTAGAAACCCTTTTAGCCTCGTTAACCCTTGCACGACTTAGGTAAGCTTTAGTTTTCGTTATAGTAGTCTTAGAATAGACCTAGGATACTTAGGATAAGTCTTAGAGACCATAGGATAGCCTTAAACTTACTTGCTTGCATGTTTTCTTTTCGTAACCCTAGATATAGTTGAATTGCATGTTTACATGTGCTATAGCTTATTTATGTGATATAATCTGAAATATATGACTTATTTGAACTTATATGAACTAAACATAAGCTAGAAAACTTAGTAGATATGATAAAATATGATTTACATACATTTAGGACTAGTTTTGCAAAACTTTACATGCATAGGGGTATATATCATAAAATTCCTGAAACTATAAAGTCTAGGGACTTTTTTTAACATTTCCTAGAAGTCATTAGTGTAAGGACTCATTTTGCAAAGTATTGAAACTTTAGGATAGAAATTAAAATGAGATATAAACTAAAAAGGACTAAATATGCAAATATTATAAAGTTAAGGGTAAAAAGGGTAAATAATGAAAGTTAGTATAGTTTAGGGATTATTTTTGCCATTTCTCTAAAATATATAAGTATAGCGACTAAATATGCAAAAATTAGAAAGTTATATGCTTAACTGTTATAAGTTTATAAGTTTAGGGTAGAAAATGTAAATATATAAAACTTAAATGGTATAAACAAACTATTTTCATAAAAGTATAAAATCTACTTTAAGTTAGAAACATAACACAATACTAGGGAGCTTCATGCGAGGAGTACTATGTGGATATTTCGTTTTCACGAGTTTGCTGGGTTTACGATTTAAAGTGCCCTGGCTCCTCAAACAATTATTGCATATACTTCTGAGTTATGATGGTCCGAACGGTGTTATGTTATAACTAAACCCTAATAACAACATAATTCAATAGTAGGGAGCTTCGTGTGAGGAGTATTAACTTCTGAATTATGATGGCCCGAACGGTATTATGTTGATAACATAATACAATAGTAGGGAGCTTCATGTGAGGAGTCATATACTTCTAAATTACGATGGCCCGAACGGTGTTATATTATATATAAAAAAAACCCTAAGAGTAATTAGTTAAGAAATCCTAGACTAAGACTTGACATACACACACCTACACCAACCCAGGATACGTGAGTGAGTTGTCTAAACCCCTACTTTAATAAACATAAGACCTAGGTGAGTTTTCATAGCCTCACACTTTTTAAACGCTTTCTAAATGTTTTGCAAACCCTGTGAGGGGGATACATGCTTTAAACCGAATACAAGTCTTTTTCTTTGGTTGTTGCACGAGTAAACTAACTGCCACCACTACATAACTAAAATTCATGAATCTAATCGTTTAGGATATTTTACTCACGCGAACGCGAGTATAGTTGATAGATCTAATGGAGTTTGACAACTCCTGTTGGTATTAACACCTCACTGGGTGGTACCAATAAGTACTATACGTCTATACTTGAACCCACTAAAGGATTAACTTTGGCAAGTTATCCTTCCCCTCATGTTGGGTCTGCAGCCCACATGACCCGGATTGTTAACGTGTGGTTCATGAGCTTAGTGCAATACACCTTCTATCACTAAAACTTTTCCACACTAGGGTTTAAGCTGAACCCTATGGAGCTTGTATTCACTAACTTTCTATTTAAACCTATGACTCTCACTCAACATACGTGTTGACTTTTAAGCATGTTATCCCAGGTAATTAGGCACTATAGGAACCCTGGCACGGAGAAGTACTGGACATGAGAATGTCCAGTATAGTTATCATTCATCAGTTTTGTGTCTAAACCCGTATCTTAGGGACCTCTCTTTTGGTAAAAGTATATCTTTTACTGTAAAAACTCTGATGAATGAATGATAACATATTTTTCAAAAACGTCTCTTTTCGAGTCGTTTTCTATATCTTGTCTTTGCTTCCATGAAGTAATACCCCAAACACTTAATCCGTTGCGATCAGTGAAAAATGGGGGTATTACACTATGTTGTCTCCATAACCGTAACCCCATCTTCTCCTTGAGAGATAAACTCCACTTCATGTTCTCCTATGTTGAACATCTCTTGACACCTCCAAAACCTCCAATCATGACCCCATCCCCACCAACCAATAGTCCTTTCGACTAAACATACTAAGGGTGTGTTTGGTATGCTTTCATGATTCATAATCGGTATAGGTTTTGGTATAAGATGGGTCCCTCACCTATTATAGATTCATACCTCCCCTCTTGAACTCCTATGGAGTATGGACAATATCCATATTTCATTCTCATATAATGTGGGCCTCTCATCTTAACCAAACACTTAGAATCATTACCACTATGATTCCCTCGTTCCCATAGGGGGATACCAAATGCACCCTAATGTTTAGCTTTTAAGAATAAACCATTAGAGATTAATATATGCTCCTTGTAGTTTTTATCTTGTTGTCTTTTCTTTTAATCACACCTTAAATGTGATTAGTTTCTCTTTATGAATGTATGGGCCTGGCTCTTGAATATAGTTAGATTATCTGTTTTTTTTTTTTTTTTTTTTTTTTTTTTTTTTTTTTTTTTTTTTTTTTTTTTTTTTTTTTTTTTTTTTTTTTTTTTTTTTTGTTTTTTAGCTTATGGTTGGATATTTGTCTTGGTTGCTACATGTTAGATATTGTATTTGTGTCATCTAACCTTGTTTTGTAGCAAGTACCATTGCTCGATTCCTTGGTGTCCTCCAAACAAGGGGGAGAAATGGGATATAAACTCATACTATAAACTTGTCATAATTAATTTTTCACTTAAAATGAGTTTATGTTTTGTCATCATCAAAAAAGGGGAGATTGTTGATGCAAATAATGTTCTATTATCGTTATTTTATATCTTTTGATAACTCTATGTTTTGATGATAACAAAATGTGAAAACACTTTACGTCAAAATTAACGTAAACAAGTTTTTAGTTGAAATATCCCGTTTTCATGTAAATCACTGTAGGTAAGAACAAACAAATTTACAACTTGACAAATGATCAAAGAAGTGAATTTGTGCTTGAAACTTCAAATTTTTAATATGACAAAACATTCTTTTCAAAAATACACTTTAAAAATTAATTTTGAATTACAAAGAAATGTTTTAATTGGAAAAATAAGTTTAAAAAGCATAACAACTATTTTTCCACCCAAATCAGCTCCAAACTTCTCCAAATAAATTTTCACCACTAAAAACAAAAAGTGGAGCGTTCTTGTCTCGCACGGTACCACGGTACCACTAAATTTAGTGGTACCGTGTGACAATTAGTGGTACCGTCCCCCTTAAAGGGGCAAATTTTCTCTGCCTATAAATACCAGCCCACTTCACAGTTTTTGGGTATCCTTCACACACACAACTTTCTATGATCAAATCTCTTATCAGCTAAACTCTTCTTTGATCATTTAGTTAGTTTACTTTTGTTTAAAGAGTGATCCTTTCATCCAACCAAGTGATCACCATCATTCCTCTACTAGTCAAGAGAAGAACACAAAGTATCAAGAAGATTCAAAGTGTTAGAGTCTTTATGTAGTGCACTTACATTACTTATAGTTTACTTGTTGTATCTTGACATTACATCAAGTGTCATAGTCTTGTATAGTCATCTTGTGTGGATCATTGTGATCTTCTTGAGATCTTGGAGATATCTTGTAGCTTGTGTATTAGTGTGTTGATCAAGTGGATCGAGAGTAAAGTGTGAGGATCGTGTTGATCGTGTGATAAGTAAGGACCTGGTGATCGTGTAATAAGTAAGGATCGTGTAGATAGTGTAAGAAGTTAGGATCGTGTGGATCGTCTGTGAGATTCGTACTAGCTACATTAGTACTCGACATTTAGCTTAGTGTCGGAAAGTGTAATAAGCCCGCCTGAATGGAGCTTTGTTGACATAGTGCTTAGAACTCTCGAGTTGGGTACTCGGGGAGCGGAGTAGGGCGAAAAAGAGCTTCGTGACCGAACTACTATAAATCTCGTTGTCTCGGTTTGATCTTTCCATCTCTAACTCTTTACGTTAGTCATTTCAATTTAGTAGATATAGTGTTATATTAGTAGTTAACTTTCATATTGTTGTTGGTAATTTCACATAAGAATCAAATCTAAGTTTTCCAAAAGCAAACTTTTTATATCAAACTAAAAATCGGTAAACTATTTAACCCCCCTTCTAGTTACCCACAAGAACATATAAACGCAAGCGGAAGATTTTATTATAAAATAAATACTAAGTCATGTAAAACAATAACTTCCAGAGTATAATCTCAACAAAGTCTAAAATGAAAGAAATAATACCAAAGCATAAGTCTGAAATGAAAATGAAAAAAAATCCAAAATACTATGTCTGAAAATAATCCATAAATGGGAATCTAAACATGGGTAGGTCCTCTAGCTCCTACTATCGTCACTCATGCCCAGCATCCCGCTTATTACCTGCCGCAGAGAAAAGAGAATGCGGCTGAGCTAACGCTCAGTGAACATATATAAATAATGAAAGGTAATAAGCATAAATGAAAGAAACTAATGTGTTAGGAATACGTTTTTTTATATATAGAAGACTCGGTCACCCCGAGTATTGTTTAGCATTATGTAGCTCATAGTATTTATCTTATTAGTTAGTAATTAGTATAGTTTAAGTAACAGCGTGGAGGACGGACGGGTCTTTACCCACGGTACACACGATCCACAGCCTAGTAGAGGCATTTTATATCTTGTAACTATATATACCCCTCACCATGCAATGGTGAGGGTTGGACCTTTCATACTTTCAATCTAATATTCACTAGTTTCTCTCACTAAAAGGCTCCCACTTCTCTCTACTTTCTCTCTCTACATTTCAAGCTATTCGATCCATACAAATCACAAAGACCATACGTGTTTATGTTTATGAGTATCCTACAATTGGTATCAAGAGCCATGGTTTCATCTTAGGGCCTTGGATTCACGGATTTTTGGTTGGTTTTTGTGATTTTAGTTGGTTAGAATAGTTTCTTTGGTAAACATCTTGGTTTGATCTAGCTCGTGTTATTTGAAGTGTTTTGGATGTACTTTCGTGATTAGTGGTGTTATAGTTACATAGTTCTTTAGTTGGATTGGTCATATCCTTCGTTAGTTTGGTGGTGTGAAGGAGTTTAGGTCGGTTTCTACTTAGCGATTAGCTCCTCGGTGGTAGTTTCTTGGTAGCGATTATCTCAGCCTGAGTAGCGATTAAGTCTAGCGATTAGTGTAGTTTGCTATTTTTGGACAACTGGATAGCGACTGGTTTGGACTTTTGTGAGTAGTGATTAGTACGCAGTGTCTTCTAGTGGATAGCAATTACCTAAATTCAGCGATTTGCTGAGTTTAGCGTTTATCTCATTCAGCGATTAACTTTCTGCAGCGATTAGTTGCTGACTAGCATTTACCTAAATCCAGCGATTAGCTTTTTAGCGATTGGCTGTGTTTAGCGATTACCTCATCAGCGATTAGCTTTTTAGCGATTGGTTGGTTGTAGCGATTACCTTTTCAGCGATTAGTTCTCTTCAAGCGAGTATCTCTGGGGTAGCGATTATCTTTCTTCTTCAGCGATTTGCTCTTGATTTGTGGAGGTGTTTAGCGATTAACTCAGCTTGAGACTTTCTTTGATTTGTTAACTAATTGTGTTTTGTGAATCGTTGTAACTTAAGTCGTTTCGATTAATCTGAGTGTGATTTGACGTTGTGAGTTAATTCTTACGGCTTGACTTATTACAATCAGATATATTGTTACTTGACTTGTCGCGACTTGACACTTTGCACAACTTGTGACTTATCTAAGTTCTCATTCTAAGTCCATTTCGCATACTACGTCTTTCAGTTTTCTCTGTTGACTTTAGTAAAATCCCAGGAAAGAATCAATTTCTCGGCTTAAGTCTCAAGAGTTGTAAAATCCCGTTAAAGACTACATCATGAATACTACGGCTTCAACTGATGACATTCAAGCTGCTGAGTCTGATACCCGGCCTCCTATGCTCGATAGGACTGATTATGAGTCATGGTCACAAAGAATTCGTCTTTACTGTCAGGGCAAGGAAAATGGTGAGAACATTTTGAAATCAATTGATGAAGGACCGTTTCAAATGGGCACCACTAGAGATGTAATCTCCACCGGTGAAGATGGCACTGTGACCTTGTGAATTGACAGACCATGTACTTACAATGATCTCAACAAAGCTAAAAAGAAACGTTATGATGCTGATATTCGAGCTTCCAACATTGTGATACAAGGTTTACCCAAGGATGTCTAGAAGCTTATTAACTTCAACACAGAAGCCAAAGCTGTATGGGATAATGTTAAAATGCTTCTAGCTAGTTCTGAACTCACCAAAGAAGATCGTGAGTCTCAGCTGTATGATGAGTTTGAGCATTTCAAGATGAACCCTGGAGAAAACATCACAGACTACTATGT
Organism: Artemisia annua; assembly: GCA_014162995.1. Lineage (NCBI taxonomy): Eukaryota > Viridiplantae > Streptophyta > Magnoliopsida > Asterales > Asteraceae > Artemisia > Artemisia annua. Next base: position 38,053 of record LBNU01008020.1, read on the forward strand.
CAGATTCCATAAGCTTGTTAATGACATGAAAATGATCAGAATGACAATGCCTAGTATCCAACTCAACTCAAAGTTTGTTAACAACATGTCACCAGAATGGGATCGGTTTGTCACTGCTGTGAAGCTCAACAAAGGACTCAGAAACACCAACTATGAACAGCTCTATGCTTACTTGAAACAACATGAGAAGCATGCAATGTATGACCGTCAGCTAAGAGAAAAGTTAAGTACCACAACCATGAATGATCCTCTTGCTCTCATCTCCAGTGTTCAGGCACTTAACCAATCACCACTTGATTTAATCAGTCATCCTTCTACACAATCAACACAGAATCAATCCTCCCTTGGCCAATCATCTATGCAAACAACAACTGTCAAGAATACTCAACCAGACTCAGGGAACTCTCTCATTGACAAGAGGATTGATAATCTCTCCAACCAAGTCTCACTATTGGTTCAACATATCAGATCTACACTTCCTCAAACCAACAACCAACTCAAGACGTCATCTAACCCACGTAATCAGGCTGTTGTGGAAGATGGACGTGTTGTGGTTCAAGGAAGGCAAAATGTTAACCAAAGAAATGGAGTCATGAGGTATGCTCAGAATAGAGTTGGGAATGCGAATCAGGGACAGGGAAGACAACCCAAATGTTACAATTGTGGCGGGTTAGGTCATCTTGCAAGGAACTGCAATCAACCCAAACGTCCTCAGAACTCTGACTACTTCAAGGACAAAATGTTGCTGATGCAAGCACAAGAGAATGGGGTAATATTGGACGAGGAGCAGCTGTTATTCCTTGCGGGAGATGAAGGGAACACATTTGATGCCAATGTGGATGATCAACCAGTTCAAGATCTTGCTCTTAATGACCCAAATATCTTCCAAGCAGAAGATTGTGATGCTTTCGACTCTGATGTTGATGATGAACCCACTGCACAAACCATCTTCATGGCCAATCTGTCTTCAGCAGTCTCATCACCACAGCAAGTTGGTCCCTCCAACTCATCCATCATATCTGAGGTACTAAAGCTGTATGATACATGCATAAGGACTGATGAACTGAAGATTCTCACCGAAATACATCAGACTAGTGTTGTCATGCCGGATGATGTTAAATTGGAAAACAACATTGTTTCCCCAATTTTACAACATGTGGATCACAACCAAGAATCTGATGTAGCTAGCAGAGCATCTTCAGTTGTATGTGATAATAATGTGATGCATGAACAAAGGATTCATTCTGAAGTGCAACAAACAAACATTGTAGAATCAAATACTGTTGATATGGGAAATACAAACGTTATTCCATATGAGCCATATGTAAAACACAACGTCGAATCTGTTGTACAAAATGATGAATCCTCTGTTGATCAGAATTTGTGTGAATTGGATGAATACACTGCTATTATGCCTGATGATACCTTGACCACTAGACTTAAGATTCTTAAAGATCAGGTGACTTAAAGGAACGTGAACAGAAAATGGATTGGCAAATGTGTACATATATAACTGAAAGAAACTTAAAGAAAGAAGCTTTAAGAAAGGAAATCAAATCTTTACAAAATCAAATTGATCAAACTGTTAGACAAAAACAGGAGATTCAGGAAAGTGTAACTGCACTAAAGCTTGATTTTCAAAGTAAGGAAAGTAAACTCTTAAATTACTTTTCCAATCTTAAGGCATTAAAGGACAAGCTTGAAAACAAGTTGTACACACAAGGCCAAACCATTAAAACTGTTCAAATGATGCAAAAGCACATTAAGTTGAAAGATAAACATAGCAATAAGGATTTAGGAGTGCCTAAAACTAATTTTTCTAATAGCATTAGGGTCACTCAACCTGCCTTATATGATGCTAATGTGATGCTTACACCTAATCATGCCCCTCCTGATGTGCCTAATACTGAGGAGATTGATGAGATAGAATCAGTAAGTAGAGAAAAATTAGAGAACCAAATGAAGGATCCCAAGTGCATTAAAAAACGTGTCAACATCAAACCTCACAATTATTATGAACAAAATCGATTGACTGTTTTTGCACCCCAAACTAAGTTAACACCTGAGCAGATATTCTGGCCCTTAGTCGTTGAGAAAATGAAAGCTGAGGAACTTAGGGCCAAGACTCCTCAAAAGTTTGCAACCCCAATGGTGTATCCTCCCAATACACCGATGCACTTAGTTCAGTTAGCCCTTCCCACACAATCTAAAACTCTTATTAGCATCTACGTTCTTTATCAAATGTTTACTGATTTTGAAAAAACATGTAAAAAGAGAATTACACCAACGGGAATTACTGAGGGTGAAAGGGGATTTGAACTGACAAAAGAATGTTATTTAACTAAAGTCATCCCATTCTTTAAACTTGTCAAAGAACACTTTGTGGGCATGCAAAAATCCCTTGAAACTGAATTAACTGAGATGAAAAAGGTGTTTAAAAATCTAGAAAATGAGGGAAGACAAATTACAATAGATCTTCAATGTAGTGAAATTGCGAGGAAAAATGCTTTTATCATGAATGACAATCTGATTGCTCAATATGTTGCACAAGATGTATTTTATACTGCTGCTGGCGCATCATTAACTGCTTGTCAATTTCATGAAATGTCTATTGCATTAAATGTTTTCCAGAATCGTGTTGTTGAGCTTGAGGGGGAGAATTTAAAATTGCAATAAAAAATTCAAAACAATGATCATGATAACATGGTCAGGCATGTTTCGAAACTAGAAGTTGATAATCTTAATTTGCAATTAAAATGTCAACATTTAGAAGAAAGGATTAAAATCACAAATGCCAAGACATCATTGGATGCTCCTGAATTTGATGCATATTTTGAATTAGCCAAACGGGATGAAAAATTCAAGCTCACACTAACACGATTCGAAAATTGAGGGCTCAAATTGCCCAATTGAAGTCTAATAAGAGTGATGTGATTGAATCCCAAAAACCGCCGTCTGTAGATTCTCGGAATTTTCAATTTCAAAACATTGTCAACCATCTGAAACATGAAAATGATTGCTTTCAAGCTGAAAATTCAAAAATCAAACAACATTACAAAGAGTTATATGATTCAATCAAAATCACACGTGATAAAACCAACGAAAAGATAACTTCTTTGTTAAAGGAAATTGAGAATCTAAAGACTCAGGTGAAAGGGAAAATGCCTGCTGCTGCATGTGATAATGTTCTCTCTATGGTCTGTAAATGCAAAAAATATGCATGTAATGCCGTGAATATTCCGTTTCCCATTAGGAATAATGAGTTAGTCCATGGTGATTACCTTAGACATCTTAAGGATTGCCTTGACATGCTTCGTGAGACCGTTGAAGAGAATAAAATAGTGAGACCTAATGATAACACCATCATGGATGCATGTTTTCTCACTAATAGATCACAAGAACTCTTATAATATGCCATTGGTACATGTCCTAAGACTTTTAGCATGCGAGACAAGATTAAAGCATCCTCCTCTAAGATTAAAAGCAAGCATGTCACGTTTAATGTGCCTCTGACAACAGCTGAACATAACACACCACTTACCAGAAAACAACAGTAGTGCAAAATCTAATGTTCCCGTCATGAATTCTACAGGAGTAAACATTGACACTAATGCTAGCAGGTCAAAGCCTAGTTGCAATACAAGGAACGATAGGACATCGCCGGCTAAAAGTTATCAAGGGAAGAATGTAGAAGACCAAATTAGGAACAATAAAACTGTCTTGAATGAAACAAATCATGTTGATTCTAGTATTAGCGATAAGCGTACTGTAATTAATTCGAATTCTGATGCACTTTGTAAGACATGTAATGACTGTTTAATTTCTGGTAATCATGATGCATGTGTTGTGACATATTTGAAGTCTTTCGATGTATCCCCTGTTAAACGTGTTTAGAAAGCCACAGGAAAGCAATTTACCACTGTAGGGTTTCAATGAAGACCCACTGGACGTAAGTTCACTTTAGGAAGTCAGTGCCCTGTAACTAAAATGATCAATCGTAAGTCTGCAAATGTTAGGGTATGGAAGGCAACTGGTAGGACTTTTTCTCTAGTGACACAATGCGTTAACAATAAATCCAGTGCACCCACTAGGAAAGATGTGCCTAATGATACCACTGAACCTTCCACTTATGTCTCCATTAAATATGCTTGTGCTAACCAATTGGACCCCAATTGTACTTGGGGATCCACGTTCTTCAGTTATCCATATTTGTCTGGTTTCAAATGCAGGTCGTACAAATCGTCCTTTGGTATTTGGACTCAGGCTGCTCAAAACTTATGACTGGGGATCGCTCACGGCTCAGAAATTTCGTGAAAAAGTTTATTGGGACTGTTAGATTCGGGAATGATCATTTTGGTGCTATAATGGATTATGGAGATTATGTGTTCGGTGACAGCGTCATTTCTAGAGTTTATTATGTTGATGGGCTAGGGCACAATCTATTTTCAGTTGGTCAATTTTGTGATTCCGATCTTGAAGTCGCCTTCAGAAAACACACTTGCTTTGTGAGAGAATTGGATGGTGTGGATCTTCTGAAAGGTAGTCGTGGCTCAAACCTCTACACCATATCTATTGAAGACATGATGCGGTCATCTCCCATTTGCTTGTTATCTAAGGCTTCAAAGAACAAGTCATGGTTATGGCATCCTCGTTTGAATCACTTGAACTTCGGCACCATCAATGAGCTCACTCGTAAGGATCTTGTTCGAGGCATGCCCCGGCTGAAATATGAAAAGGATCATCTTTGTGCTGCCTGTCAGCTGGGTAATAGCAAGAAACACACTCACAAACCCAAATCAATCAACACCATTATGGAAGTTCATCACACCCTTCATATGGATCTGTGTGGACCAATGAGGGTACAAAACATCTTTGGGAAGAGATATGTGTTAGTGGTCGTTGACGATTACTCTCGGTTTACATGGGTAAAGTTTTTCAGATCTAAGGATGAGACACCAGAAATCATCATTAAACTTATCAAACAGCTGCAAGTTGGACTCAATAAAACTGTCAGGTTTATTCGCACAGACAATGGAACTGAGTTTGTTAACAAGCAACTTACTCAATTTTATGAAAACCTTGGCATAAGTCATCAATGGAGTATACCACGAACACCTTAGCAGAATGGAGTTGTTGAAAGACGAAACCGTACCCTTGTAGAGGCTGCTCGAACCATGCTAATATTTTCTAAATCTCCTATGTTCCTCTGGGGAGGCAATTGCAACTGCTTGTTACACCCAAAACCGATCACTGATTCATCCTCTTCACAACAAAATCCCCTATGAGCTGGTGCATGATAGAAAACCTGATCTTTCATTCCTACGTGTGTTTGGTGCATTATATTATCTGACTAACGATAGTGAAGACCTGGGTAAGCTGAAGGAAAAAGCTGATATTGGGATCTTTGTTGGTTATGCACCAGATAAGAAGGGTTACCGAGTCTACAACAAAAGAACCCGACAAATCATGGAAACAAT
>LBNU01008020.1:45509-59860 GCA_014162995.1 Artemisia annua
ATTGTTTTGATGTTGAATGTGATAGATATAAGTTAATATTGTTGTAGGATGAATAATTATATGATATGGTCTACTGGACTTAGATGCATTATTCACACTACTCATGTTGAGTTTAACTTAATCGATAATTTGATACAAAACGTTTTAAGATTTTAAAAGGAAAACATATTCACATAAAGATCAACCAAAGCTCTATTCATAAAACTAAGTTTTGAAAACAAACTCAAAAGCACACATATATAATTGATCATATTGATTATATATTGTTTTCATAATAAACTCTAATTGAAGGTTTTGAAACAAACATTTTATAAAACGAAAAAGAGGGAAAACTATTCAACCCCCCTTCTAGTTTTGCACAAAGAGTCTCACTCCAGAATCACTCAAAAGTCTTCAGGAAGAGAATGAGGAGTAATGGATACGCTTCACATATCCTTGTATATAGTTTTTTTTTAACCAAAAAGAAAATACAAAAATATAAAACCTAGAAAAACCATAAAAATCTGAAAAACACAAAAATACCAAAAATAGTTGTTCTAAGCATGTCTTCTGCTTATCGATAACATTTAAGGTTCTAGAAATGTCATTCAACAATGGCACGGAGCATTAAATGAAGCTCGAGCAGAAGTTTAAAATGAATAAGTAAAACATGTTAGAATGGCTTGCTATTACTTCAGATAGCATCCCGCTCTTATCTATGGGGAAAGCACGTCGCCAAAAAGACGGTTGTTCCTCCCACTGGGTGAAGTTCACCCGGGCATGGATTACTTTATATCCATGTTTCTTCGAAACGATGTACGTTTCAGTGCATCATTTCTAGTAAAAGAAGAGAAGTCTTCTTTCATCCCAAAATCTCTCTCATCTATGATTCTTCAAGAGAGTTTTTGTGGTTTACAAGGTGGCTATTGGACTTAAATTTTCACAAATACCTTGCCGCTCAACTTAATGACTACAGCTCTTTAAATAGAAAACGGGTCATTAATTAAGGGGGAGCGTATTTGCTCAAAATTTCTGCACCTTTCTAAACTTTGTGCACCAGCAGCAGTGAATAAGTGTCTCAAAAATTAGTACATGTTCAAATCTGACCACATTTTCTCCTATGTTTTTAAACTCATTTAAATCAATTGGGATTACAAAATCTCAAATGATTTGAAATTTTTTGATCAGGGGAGAAAATGTGATTTAAATATGAAATCTGATTTAAAATGTGGTGTTTTTGGACTTAAATGTAAAGCTCTCCCATATATGCTAAACTCTTTGGTATACCAATGCACATATTGAGGGGGAGCAAAATGGCTTGTGGTGAATAAAAAGATTTGGCATCTCATGTGATTTGAAAATCATAAAATACTTAATCATAAACACCTTGAGAGAATTTGAAAATCATAAAACTCTCAAGGTGTTAGCAAAAATGTGTTTCTTAATCATAAACACCTTGAGAGAATTTTCAATGATTTGGTTAAAAGATACCAAAAGACCAACCACTTTACTTTAATGCATGGAGTTATAAGGATGGTAAGGTTAGGTATGAGTTCCCATGATCTACCAGAACCGGCGGGATCTTCCCAGGGACAATCCAATGGATAGAATAGAAGTCCTTAGGATTGATTGAAAAAGGGAGAAAAGTGAGAAAGGGAAGAGTGCCGACTGAGATAGAGCTAGGACTGGAACAAACCCAACAAGGTTCTAGTGATGAAGTCTCGGTAAGCACTGAAGGGGTTGAAGAATTAAAAAGAAACGAAAAGAGAAAGGGTGAAAAGAAATAGCCCTCCCATTATTCAACCTTAGGGCAGAAACCGGGTTCAACTCATATGCTACTGGTTGTTACTAAGGTAACACCGGTATTGAAGACAAGACGTCATGGACCCAGTGACGCACTGCACTAAACCTTCTAGCCACTCAAGTTCTCTTAAAAGAGCTTGTTTCATTCTCACGGGGAACCGGTGTAAACTAACCAACTTGCACTTATTGAGTCTAAAGCCACGAGATACATCAAAAAATCTCATAGGAACACTTGATTGTTCTACACTGAGTGTTCAACTTTAAGGACACCAGCTGTAATATATTGAGTCCTTCGCAGATCTTAGCAATCTGCCAAGAACACTTATGAGGGAATATACGTATGTATTTCCCAGTGATTAAGTGGAAATTCCTGCCAGGGTCAACATCAAACAGCCCTGACAGCAGGTCACTTCGGTAATCCCTTGTGGGCTACGCTTAGTGTTCGCGGTGGTGTTCCAAAATGGTCTACAGTCGTGGGGTGATCTCCAGCGACTCAACTAATCGTTGATGTACTTCGGTATGTCAGTGAAAGCCCTTTCGAGGGTATCCGATTGGGAACGGCCTTGGTAAGGATTAGAAAAAGTCTTCACACTATGCTGTTGACAATCTCGAAGTCCGAACCTATAAGTGCTGGTATGTTTATTACTAACCAATTTTCATGCAGCTTAACATACCAACCTTATCACTTTCACTACCATCACTCTAGCTCCACATGCTCGTACCAACATCTAAAAGGAGTATTCAGAACTATACAACCATAGAGATGCACTCAAAAAAGATGTATGAGCATGTTGGAAAGGCGTACACCCACCAGAGACAAAGAAGTTGGCGATTGTTGCTGATTGCAGAAAAGATGTCAATCCATCACCTCATGTTCACACTTCAACATCAAATTCAAAGAAATCATGATCACACTATGGGCTTCAACTATGCTTCCACTACTCTGATGATGAAGATCATGATCCTGAAAAGTGTGAGCATGCCAAAACAAATATGTCCACTTCACTTGGAGACGTTACTACTCAAAGATGACTTAAAGATACTCATTTGGATGAAGAACTCGAAGTAACGCCAAAGATCATGTTGGGAATTCTGCTAAGTGAGAATTCTGCTGATGGTAGCTGCTGATAGAATCTGCTGAAGAGATGGATTCTACTGAATAAGTGTTTCTGCTGAAGGCTAAGCTTCAGCATATTTAGTTACTGCGGATAGAGTTAAACCGCATATTTTGTAATATAGTTAGGATATGCATGAGTAATATTAGGAAAAGATAATGCATATTGTTTAGAGTTTATAGAATATACGTTTCTTGTGAAACAGTTTAGGTTAGGGTTCCTTGTCTATAAAAGGAACACAAGTTTATGTTCTATGGGTTACGAGTTTTGAAAAACAAGTTCTTAATATATAAAAGATCCATAGAGGAATAAATGTTCTTAGTATTCATTGTTTCTGTTTGTATTTGTTTTCCGCATTAGAATACAAGCTTTGGAGATTCTCTATTAGAGTGTTTGTGATTACATAGACACTGCTAACGATCAACGAGAGCTACAAGATCTATCAAGTGTATTAGTTTCAACAAGTGGTATCAGATCCTCGGTAGAGTCTCTTTGATACTGAGAACATCAACTTTTTACACACTCCTCAACAACACAACCTTACATCATGCCTGTATCTGACACTGAGTCAGATACAACACACAATCAAAACACAGCATCCCTTCATCACCTCACTCTGACTAACAGCAATGCAAAATTCCCCTACCTTAAGAAAGAAGAGTATGAACTCTGGGCAATGCAGATGCAGATTTGGATTACCAACATTGATCATAATCTTTGGAAGGTGGTCCTTAAAGGTAACAACCCAAAGAGGACTGGCACTGACGCAGATGGTAGAATATACTATCTTGATCCTACATCTGCTGAAGAGGTTCTTGCTCTTCAGAGGGAAAATAAAGTGAGAACTATTCTTCTTCAAGCTATACCACCAGATCACTTGGGTGACTTTCACTTCATGAAAGATGCAAAGGATCTCTGGATGGAAATTAAAGCTAGATTTGGTGGGAATGATGAGTCAAGAAGGATGAGGAAGTCAATGCTTAAGCAGCAGTTTCAGGAGTTTCAGATCACTGGGGAAGAAGGTATCCACAAGGGTTATGACAAATTTCATAAGATTCTGAGCCAATTGAATCAGCTGAAGGCAAGGCCAGACAATGAAGATTGCAATGCTAAATTCTTAAGATCCTTGCCTACATCATGGCTTCAAGTAAGCATTGCACTCAAAGCTAAGGGTGGATTGGACATGATGAGTTTTGATGATTTGTACAACAAGCTCAAAACTCTTGAACCAGATGTCAAAAGTCCTATTCGTTCATCTACTCCCACTTACTCAGCTTTTGTTGGTTCCACCTCCAATATAATGCCTCCTAGTTCAAGTCCAATTTCATCTGAATCATCTTCATACACACCAACCAAATCACATTCTTCTGGTAGTGTGTTGGAAGATGTACTTCACTCTTTTGTTGCTGATTATGAATCTCAGCAGCAACTCTCCTATGAGGACTTTGAACAGGTGGATCCATTGGATATGAAAGAGATGAACTTGAAGTGGCAGGTGGCTATGCTCTCATTGAGCATCAAGAGATTTGAGAAAAAGGCTGGGAGGAAGTTTGGTTTCAATGGCAGGGATTCAGCTAGGTTTGACAGAAGGAAGATCAAGTGCTACACTTATGGTCAAATGGGTCACTTCTCCAGAGAATGCAAGGACAGGAAATCTACTGATGAGGTTAGGTATTCTACCTATCAGCAGAAACATGGGGAAGTTGATACTGCCAAAACTGGATATCCCACAGCCTTGATCACTTTGGATGATCATGTTGACTGGAAGGCTCATGAGAGAAGTGATGCTGATGGTGATCAGAGTGGACTGCTGGCAAGCTGTACTTCAGAGGATGTTCATGATCAATTTGCTCTTATGGGCATTTCTCAGGTACATAACTGTGTGTTTGGTTGTAGTGTGAAATATAATGAACTTAAAGAAATGTATGATGAGTTAAAACCTAAATATAATGAGTGTTATAAAGACCTTGAATCNCTTCACACACAACAATACTTATACTTCTCTTCTAGAAGAGTCTTAACATCCATGCACAGGAGTTCTATCTGAAGCATCTCAACAACAACACTCTAACACAATTGTTTTTGACAGCAATATAAACTTATTGCTTTGCAAAGAACTAACATAACAAAGTCTATCAGAAAAAACTTCATCTGACTGCTTATCAGCGTCGCATCTACGAGCTGTTCCTGACAACTTGGTGTCAAGGCTTGCGCATGAGCATCCTTTAGTCTGCTATCTCACTTGAAATCACAACTTTCATAGGCATAGACCGCTTGTATCAGAAGATGCATCAATGCAGCAGACAGACTCAGCCAGTATCTAGCACAGGGTCAGATAAGGTCACTTGACTGTTTTGCATATACGAATGGTGTGATCATCAAAAGTCAAACTGTGATTGCGATAGGCGCAGTAATGGCATAATGTTCACCTCTAATGGGGAACCCAGGGACAGCATGTAAAGGTGCTGTCTTAACATAGTTGTGCTAATCTGCCTGTGTACCGATTTTTCTACTCGTCATTTCTCAGATTCTAATCCTACATACTTCGTCTGAAAACCTAATCCTATACCAGAGTTGACAGACCGCTCTGACTACCATACAGAACTTCTAGCTAAATTATCACCTGATATTAACCACTTCTTTTGAGTAGCTATTCAGTACTCAGCTTCCTTGAAAGATCTTGTTTTATCAATTCTCAACTTACTTTCACCTTCTTTAGTAATGATTACACTCATCTTGAGCACCATTTAAGCGTTGTAACCCTTTTTTATTTCCTCTCTCATAACGCCAACTGATTCTTCTGAAACAATCTTTGTTTTTCTACGATTTTTTAAACCTGGTTTATAGTATTCAAGGCCTTCGAAAAGAGATGTTGCAAGACCATTCCCTAGACCTATTTCTCCTTATTATCAGAATGGTTATTGGCCTAGTTATTATCAACCTATGTATATGGGTTAGGGGGCACCATGGGATACTGCTATTAAGCCCTCAGCAGGTTGTTCTTGGACTAACAGGGGATCTAATTATCAAAGAAGATCCAAGAACAATGGTGGATCTTATACATCTACATGGCCTACTTCTTATGATCCACAAGGCAGGCTCAAGTCAGTAATGACTTGAGTCTCCAAAGTGTACTTATATTTTGTATATTTCTTTTGTTGTTGTTGTAGGATCATCCCTTACTGAGTAAAGAAGTTGGCATAGTAGATAGTGGCTGTTCAAGGAGCATGTCAGGGAACAGAGAAAAGATGATTAATTTTATACCCATAGAAGGTGGAGGTAATGTGACCTTTGGTGGAGGAAATGGTAGAATCACAGGAAGAGGAACTATCAGAACACCCATGCTGGATTTTGAAAATGTACTTTATGTGAAGGAACGGCAGCACTTTAATTTGTTCTCAGTATCACAAATTTGTGATAAAAAGAACAAAGTTTTCTTCTCAGAGAATGAATGTCTTGTACTCAACAAAGACTTCAAACTTCCAGAAGATACACCAATTCTGCTGAGAGTTCCAAGAAGCAATAATTTGTACACATTCAACTTAAATGAGGTACAATATGACAGTGATCTAACATGTTTGGTGGCTAAAGCTTCCATGGATGAATCTACCAAATGGCACAGAAGGATGGCCCATGTGAATTTCAAGACCATCAACAAGCTGTCTAAACTTGGTCTTGTTCAAGGGCTTCCTTCCAAGGTCTTCACCAATGAACGCAATTGTGTTGCCTGCAACAAAGGAAAACAATACAGAGCCTCTTAAAAAGCCATTACAGCAGTGAGCAATATCACTGAACCACTTCAGTTGCTGCATATGGACCTATTTGGGCCAACTCAAGTAAGAAGTATTGATCATAAGTACTTTTGTTTGGTGATCACTGATGATTATAGCAGGTTTTGCTGGGTAATCTTTTTGAAAACTAAAGATGAAACATCTCCAATTTTAAAAGATTTTATTACCCTAGTTGAAAACCAGCTTAATAAAAAGGTTAAAGGTATAAGGTGTGATAATCGAACAGAGTTCAAAAATGTGGTTTTAATAGACCTGTGTAACTCTAAAGGGATAAAAAGGGACTATAGCAATCCCAGGACCCCACAACAAAATGGGGTTGCTGAAAGAAAGAATAGGACCTTAATAGAGGCAGCAAGATCCATGCTTGCAGACTCTAAGCTACCCACAATGTTCTGGACTGAAGCAGTAAGCACTGCTTGTTATGTTCTGAACAGGGTCTCTATCACAAGACCTCATTCAAAGACACCTTATGAATTTCTCACAGGGAAAGTTCCTTCTATTCATTACCTAAGACCTTTTGGCTGTCATGTGACCATTTTGAACACAAGTGACCCACTTGGGAAATTTGATGGCAAGGCTGATGAGGGATACATTGTGGGATATTCAGCTCATAGTAAGGCTTATAGGCTATATAACCTGAATGCTAAAAGGATATAGGAGACTCTTAATCTGAGATACCTAGAAGAAAAACCTAATGTACAAGGTCATGGTCATGATTGGTATTTTGACCTGGATTACTTAACTGATTCTTTGGGGTATACTAGATTTGTTGCTAACCAATCTGCAGGTCCAAAAGATTCTCCTTCTAACAATGCAGGTGTACTGGATGATGACTCAGAGGATGAGTCTGAGTTTTATGAGCTAACTATTGTTGTACCTTCCATTCCTCCTAACTATTTTGCAGGAAACAGTGCAAAAGATACTTTTGAGAAGGATGAAGATGAGTCACACTATGCAGAGGATCTTGCTAAGCTCATGACACAAGAACATGCTGCTACTCAAGAAGCTGAGAAACTTGGTGCACAGATTACTAAAGATGCTGAAGCACTTCTGAGACAATCAGCACAAGCCATCAGTGGAAATCAGGATTCTGCTGACAGTTCTACTGACAGTTCTCCTGTTTCTTCTGATAACTTCATTCCTGCTGATGCCCAACCTGTTTCTACTCCTATTTCTGCTCGTGTGTCCACAGACTTTGGTGAACCATATACACGATTTCCAAGTCCTACAGATCTTGGTAATCACCAACCCAAAGCTGGCATCTTCACTTCCTCTTCCTATGATAGTGATTTTGAACCCAATGTGACCAATCTTGACAAAACCATTGATGTCAACCCCAATGCTACAAAAAGGAGAATATACTAGGTGATCCTAAAGATCCTGTTCGAACTAGAAGCACTGTGAAAAAGACAAAGTATGGAGAAGTTGCTTTTATGTCTTATGTTTCCCAGCAGCAGAGAGACAATCATACAGACTTTCAACACTGTCTGGTTGCTTGTTTTCTCTCCCAAATGGAACCAACCAGTGTTCCACAAGCTCTTGCAGATAATAGTTGGCTTGAGGCAATGCAAGAGGAAATGCAACAATTCAAGAATCAGCAGGTTTGGATATTGGTTCCTTTACCAGATGGGAAGTATGCTATTGGGACAAAATGGATTTTGAAGAATAAAAGAGATGCAAGGGGTATAGTTGTCAAAAACAAGGCAAGATTGGTGGCTCAGGGGTTCAGGCAAGAAGAGGGAATAGATTATGATGAAGTTTTTGCACCTGTTGCTAGAGTTGAGGCCATTAGGATTTTCTTGGCCTATGCATCTTACAAAGGCTTTACTGTGTATCAGATGGATGTCAAAGGTGCATTCTTGTATGGTGAGATTGAAGAAGAAGTATATGTCACTCAACCCAAAGGTTTTGAAGATCCAGATCACCCTGACTATGTTTATAAGGTGGTCAAAGCTCTTTATGGCTTTACATCAGGCACCAAGGGCATGGTATGCTAGGCTCTTAGAGTTTCTGCTGGAGCATGGCTACAGGAGAGGTGCCATTGACAAAACACTCTTCCTAAATAAGGATTCAAGGGATATTATACTTGTGCAAGTTTATGTGGATGACATTATCTTTGGATCCACCAAAGAAGCTTGGTACAGGGAATTTGAAGACATAATGAAGGGTGAATTTCAGATGAGTACCATGGGGGAGCTTACTTTCTTTTTGGGTCTACAGGTGCAGGAGAAACCAGATGGCATATTTATCCATCAAGAGAAATATGTGAGAGACATTTTGAAAAAGTTTGGTATGGAAAGTGTCAGAACTGCCACTACACCTTATGAAGCTCCTAAACCAAAGAACAACATTGAATCAGATCCAGCTGTGAATGTTCACCTATACAGATCTATGATTGGTTCATTGATGTATTTGATAGCTTCTAGGCCTGATATTACATTTGCTGTGAGTGCTTGTTCAAGGCATCAAGTTACTCCACTTACTTCTCACTTGAATGCAGTCAAAAAGATCTTCAAGTACCTTAAAGGCCAGCCTAATCTAGGTCTTTGGTACCCAAGAGAGTCCCCTTTCAAGTTGGAAGCCTATAGTGATAGTGACTATGCTGGTGCAAATTTGGATAGAAGGTCCACAACTGGAGGTTGCCAATTTCTTGGGAGAAGATTGATTTCTTGGCAATGCAAGAAACAAACTATTGTTGCTACCTCATCTACTGAAGCAGAGTATGTTGCTGCTGCCAATTGTTGTGGGCAGGTACTTTGGATACAAAATCAGTTGCTGGATTACGGGTTTAACTTCATGTACACCACAATCTTTATTGATAATCAAAGTACCATATGCATTGTTAAAAATCCAGTTTTTCACAATAGAACAAAGCATATTGAGATAAGACACCACTTTATAAGAGATGCATATGAAAAACATTTGATAAATGTGGTTAAAATACACACAGATAAAAATGTGGCAGATTTATTGACTAAAGCTTTTGATAGACCTAGGTTTCAACACTTAGTTGTCCACATTGGTTTGCTAAATCTTGTATAATTTTAGATTTCTAACACTAACCATCTAATATGTTTCTTAGCATATTAGTTTTGTTTGTTTGGTTTGCTTTTATGTGTTTGTTTCACAACATACAGGTCTGTGCAGTTGCTGGTTTGGATTGTTTGGAACAAGGTCTTGTAACTTGAAGTATTGTTACTTCTGAAGAAGTTATTGTTTCTACTGAAGAAGGACAAAAGTGATGTTCATTGTTTCTACTGAAGTATATACAACTGATTACTTATGTTTCTACTGAAGTGGAATACAAGTGATACTAATTACATCTACTAAAGAGAAAGACAAGAAGTGTTGGAAAATACTAATTCAAGTGTTTCATTCATTCAAGAAACAAGTTACAGAGTACAAACAACTTCAAAAGTAAATAAAGATCATTCCTATACATTTTCAACTACACAAATCCTAAAATTCTATCAATCATATTGCAAAAGCCTGGTGGATATGCATGTCCAGTACGATGAAGAAGCTGAAGGTGAAATGGAAGGATGGATTGATGAAAACGTTGATGATGCTCAAGAACCTATGTTTGGTCCCTGGCAACATCATAGTATCTAAATTTGGTCTCTGGCAACATCACACAATCTTCTACTCCATTTTCTCTTTCCCTTTTTCCATCATCTCTGTCCTCTTGCCCTTTCCCTTGGGTCCATGGTATGAAGCACCAGATCTTGGAGCAGGAAGACCAATCACCACCTCTCTTGATTTTGGAAGTGGAGGGTTAGATCTCCTTGACAAAGGCAATGACAATGGTTGTAAAGATGGATTGGCACTTCTGGTCCTTGTTCGAGAGCAAGAAGAAGCCAATTGGATGGACGAAGAAGGGGGTGATAAATGATTTCTTTTGGGATCATGAGGAGGAAGGAATGATGGGTCTTCATTTTCAGAAGATTCCTCATCAGAGGTTAACGGTAAAGGAACATTGAGGTCGTGCCTCTTTTTGTTCCTTGGTTTGCCAAGGTTTCTTAGGGTATCCAGGTGGAAAGTAATTACCCCACCCGTTGCTCTCTGAAGATGATGATGAATCGGATGATATCTCTATAGGATTCATGTTTGGAAAAAGATTTGAGATGGTAATTGGGAGGTTATTGAGAAATTAGGGTTTGATTGATAATTGGGGAAAAGTGATAACTGTATCGAGTGGTTTGGGGTTATTTTATAGACAAAGTCAAGGATTGATGGTCATTAATGCGAGTTCGGTGGCACAGTAAAACTCAAGATATTCACTTACGATATTTTTACACTTGCATTGATTCTGCTGATTGACTATCAATCAGCAGATTGACCATTGTTTCTGCTGAAGGGTTGTGTTTGAAAGTTCTTTTACACATCAGATATGGTCAACAAACTGTTCCGATATACTTGGCCACGATTGGGTAACTTCCTTTTATAACCTAATTCGAATCACTTTGCCCAAAATAACTCACTCCATCATCAAACAGTTTAAAACCCATTCCAAAATTGATTAAGTCGTAACCTCTCATCACAAAATCTTCACATGGCATCTCTTCAAGTCAAGAAAGATCATAACAAGGTTGCTTTTCTGACTAAGACAAAAGGCCATGAGCAATATGATCCAATGGTAGAGTTTTTGCAGAGTTCCAAGATTCATTATGCTCTAACACATTCTCCAACTGTGATATATGAATCGTTGGTGAAACAATTTTGGACAACGGCTGCTAAGAGGTCTGACACAGAGATTGTAGCAACAATTGAAGGAACAGAGTATGTGGTGACTGAATCTTATCTGATTAGAACACAGCTACCGTTGAATGATGAAGGAGGTGTCTACCATACCAACACTGAAGATATCCTTGCTGGATTAAGAGAGGTTGGCTACCAAAGCACAGCAATAGACATGTGGCACAAGAATCAGTTTAGTCCTATTTGGAGATTTTTGGTGCACACATTGCTTCAGTGTATCAGCAACAAGTCAGGTGGATGGGATCAGTTCTCTACCCAATTGGGTTGTGGTATTGTATGTCTCTCAAAGGGTTTAACTTATAATTTTTCTAAGTTTATCTTTGATAATATGATTGAAAATATTCAAAGGAAAAAGCATAAGTTTCTAATGTACCCTAGGTTCTTACAGATGATTTTAAATATAACAACCCAAGAGCAAACCTTTTGTCCCATAGGAGCACTTATAAAGAAAGTTTTTGCCTCTATGAGAACTAATTATGAAGGGGCATTTCACCCCTTATTGCCAGCTATGTTGCCACAAGGTAATAATGATGCTGGTGAGGGTGATAATGCTGATGCTCCTCCCTCTCCACATCCTGCTGATGATGGAAATCCATCATCTCCCAGTGTTGCTGCTGATGGTAATCCATCAGTTGCCACTGATGCGGGTCCTTCCATTGCTGCTGAAGCATCCAATGCTTCTCCTGACCAGCCTCCACCATCCCCTAGTTCACCCAGGCCTCACACATCATCAATCTCTATTGCTCCTGATGAGCCAGTTCTTGAGGTAGAAGAGAATCTTCAGTCTCTTGGTACATCAGTACCTTTACCTTTTGAACCTGAGATAACTAGACTGCCCACACCTAGTCCTGAAAGAGAACCTTTTGATGATAGCATTCCTACATTTGAGCCTGTTTCTCCTGAAAGGCCCAGTGATGCTCCCATTACCACAGAGCAATCTGCTGGTGGAGCTGAGGAGCCTATTACTCTCACATCTGTATATGATTTGCTCCACAGGTATGTCAAAAAGGTTGATGATCTTCAAACAGAGCTTGCAGACACTAAATCTTCACTTGGTGCTGAAATTGTGGATTTGAAGAATAAGATTCAGGGACTAGAAGCACAACTTGGGAAGCAAATGAAAAGAAACTTGGTGGTTTCTTCTGATAAAGAACAAGAGGGAAGGCAAATGGACTCTCTTGAAGTATTAGCTGATGTGGCTCAACAAGCTGCTACTTCTTCATCTCCTAAAGCTATTCCACAAAAGGAGACAATTCAGTTCAGCAGAAAAAGAAGGAGACAATATTTGGCTCAAGTATCTGCTGGGTCTTCTAAAGTTGTAGATGAGCAAGTTCCTGCTGATGCAGATATGGTGACTGTTACAGTTGATCAAGCACAAGCTCAGTCTTTTGCTACACCTTCAGAAGAACCCTCAGAAGTATTTGTTGCTGGGAAAACTTTTGTGCTGGAATCTGACATTGCTGGTGCTTCTACTCAAGCTGAAGCTCCTACTTCACAAGTTTCTTCTGATGCACCTGCTGCTGCCCTTTATGTAGATTTGTCTTATGATGAGGAGCCATCTACTATTGCTTCTGATGTACCTATTTCTGCTAAAGGGAAAGAAGTTTTTGTTGAAGAAGTAATTGATCCAGAGTCTATGTCTGATAAGGAAAGTATTGAGCAGATAAGAATGCTTAAAGAGTATGAAGATCAGATGAAGAGCAAAGTACTACAAGAAAGGCTCTCAGCTCAGTTTACTTCAAATCTGTCTCCTGCAAGACAAAGAGAATTGGATGCACAATCCATTCATTTTACTGATGAGCAGTGGGATACATATACTATGCAAGCTGCATCAAATCCTACTCTTGCTCAGAGTATACTGGGAGCTAATTTTGATAGAGACAATTTTGCTGCTCAAATGGTTGCACTTGGAGATCAGAAGAAGAAGGATGCAGCTGACAAGAGAAAAGCCATTGCACTTCAGAAGGCTAAAGCTAAAAGAGATAAACCACTTACTGAAGCAGAGAGGAGAACTTATATGAGGAATGTGGTTTACAACCAAAGTGTTGCTCTATACACTTCTGGTTTGAAAAAGAAGCAAGTCTGGAATCTGCCTGATTCTGAGCTGATAAGGCTGTATAATTTGATTATGAAGCAAATTAAACCAGCTTCTCAAGTGAAAAGGATTGTTGGAACTCTAGATTCTCCTACTGCCAAAAGATCCAAGATTGTTGACTCAACTGCTGATGATGTGCCTACTGATGGTGTACAATCTTCTGTAAGTTTACCATCTGCTGAAGCAAAGGGTGTGTCTTCAATTTCTACTGAGGAAGCATCTGCTGGTCAACCATCAGTTCTTCATGTTTCTTCTGAAGCTTCTATCATAGCTGTTTCTTCTGAAGCTTCACCAATAGCTGCTGATCATGATATGGATTCAAAGGGAAAGCCAAGTACAAATGAGATTCCTTCTTCTGTATCTGCTGATCAAGGAAGATCCTTTCTTTCCAACTATCGTGCAGTCCTGGCTAAGCAAGCTGAACAAGCAGCTGCTAAAGCTAAAAAGGCTAGGGAAGAAATGGATAAGCTGTACCAAAAAGGTGTGCATATCTCCATTCCTACTGATGCTCCATCCTCTATTCCTGCTGCAGATGCCTCTGGTGCATCTGACAAGGTGGATCCTTCTATTTCTATGGGAATTTATGTACCTGGTAGGAGAAAGAAGAGGATGTCCCACAAGAGACATATTGCAATTAGAAGATCTCTAAGAATATCCAGGAAACAGACTGGTAGGAAGAAGAGATCATCTAAACATGTGGATCTACAGGCTGACAATGCTACCTTTATCAAGAAGGGTTGTCCTACAACTTTTCCAGAAGATTCATATAGTGTGTTGAAAGATTGGAAGGTGACTGATGGCCAGATCAAC
>LBNU01008023.1:5749-26830 GCA_014162995.1 Artemisia annua
GGGTAACTTTTTGCTCTGTGGTGTAATTGTATCACTTGGCTAATATGTTGCTTTGTGTTTGACTTCTGCACATTGTTGACTTTCTGGCTCTTGATCTGACCTTGAGCTTCCATTGTCTTGAGTGTCAGTTTGTCCATCTTTGCCTTTGCCTTCTATACCCCCCCCCCCGCCCCCCCCCCCCCCCCCTACAAGTTGGCAATGTGAAAGGATCACATATGCCAAACTTGCTAATACAATTATAATGTAGGACTTTGGGAAGACCTTTGGTTAGAATATCAGCAGCCTGAAATTTGGTAGGGATGTAAGATGGAGAGATTTGATGAGCCCTTATCTTGTCCCTAACAAAATGGCAATCTATTTCTATGTGTTTTGTCCTTTGATGATGTACTGGATTGGAAGCAAGTGCTATGGGAGACATTATCACATAGAATTGGGACAGGATAGGAAACATTGACTTGTAGGTCTTGAAGGAGGCATTTGAGCCATGTTATCTCATAGGTGCAGTCCGCTAAAGCCCTGTATTCAGCCTCTGTTGATGACCTGGAAACCACAATTTGTTTCTTGGATATCCATGAGATTAAACAATTGCCAAGGAAGATTGCATACCCTGTGACTGACCTTCTTGTGATTGGGCAAGCTGCCCAATCACTGTCACAATAGGCTGAGAGAGTTATGTCAAATGTTTGTGGGAAGTGAAGTCCTTGTCCTGGGCATAACTTGATGTACCTCATGACCCTTTGTAAAGTTTTCATATGAACAGTAGTAGGAGCATGAGAAAATTGACTTAGAACTTGTGCAGCAAATGAAAGATGAGAGTGGACTTCCTGCATCATTGTTAAGGGAAACTGTAGGATCAAGAGGTGTGATTGCTGGTTTGTCATTGAGAACACCAGTATGTTGAATTAACTCCAGTGCATACTTCCTTTGAGATAGTACAATGCCAGACTTGTTCCTCAATAATTCAATGCCCAAGTAATAATGAAGTGGTCCAAGGTCCTTTATGCTAAACTTGTGATGCAATTGTTGTTTGATGTTATTGATGAAAGTCTAGTCATTTCCTGCTAACAATATGTCATCTACATATACAAGTAAGACAGTGAAGCATTGACCTTGAGAGAATGTGAATAAGGAATTGTCTGCATAGCTTTGTTGAAAGTTGAGGGAGAGAAGGAAGAGAGCAAGCTTACTGAACCATTGCCTATTGGCTTGTTTAAGACCATATAGGGATCTCTTGAGTCATACTGAGTTTGGTGGGAAATCCTTTGAATATCCTTGTGGAATTGTCATATAGACCTTTTCATGTAGATCCCCATGGAGAAAGGCATTGTTGATATCCAATTGCTCTATGTACCAGTTGTTGTGAACTGTGATGGCTAGTAAAGTTCTAATAGTGACCATCTTTGCCACAGGTGCAAAGGTGTCTTGATAGTCAATGCCTTCTCTCTATGTGTATCCCTTTGCCACCAATATTGTCTTGAACCTCTCTATTGTTCCATCTGCAAAGTACTTGATCCTAAAGACCCACTTACAACCAATTGGAAACTTGTAGGTTCTATTATTCCTTTTTCATAGCTTCTATCCATCTAGGGTCTTTAGATGCCTGGATATAAGTGTGAGGTTCAGTTGTTTTATTGAGAGTGTAGTGAAAGCCTTTGAGTTTGGTTGGAAGTGTTCTGGTTCTTGTTGAGGTTCTTAGAGGTGGAGGTTGGACATTCTGATTGATTGATGGTTGAGGTTGAAGGTTCACTGGTTCAGGTGAAGGTGTGGTTGATTGAGATGTTGTTGGTTCTGTTGAAGGGGTGTTTGGTTGAGTGTTATGTTGAGAGGTTTGAGAGGTCTGTGGTGACTGTTCGGTAGCATTCAAGGGAGGTGGTGATGACATTTCAGGTGTAAGTTCTAGTGGTGGAAAAGTAGGTATATTTGATGGATGAATGGGGGTTTGAAGAGGTGGTTCAGTAGATGGTGGTGTTGGGGTATGAAAGGGGAATTGTGTTTCATCAAATTCCACATGCCTGCTGGTGTATACTTTGTGTGAGGTGAGATCATAGAGGAGGTACCCCTTTTGGTGTGATGAGTATCCAATTAAGACAGTTGGGATGGACCTTTGTGCAAATTTGTCGGGTGAGTGGTGATGTACAAATGCCTTGCATCCAATTGTTCTGATGTGATCTAGAGGTGGTGTAGTGTTGTGGAGAAGTTCATATGGAGATTTGTTTTGGATTGAGTGTTGTGGAGAAGACTATAAAAAGACACCTAAACCTTCATGGTTCACTCAATTCCCGTCACACACCCTTCAAACTTTGTCATTTTAATTTGAAAATTACACTCATCTGCCAAAATATAGCTTGACAATTTAACGTATCAATCATTTTGTGTACAGTGTCAAATTGTCCACTATAACTAGATTTTTACAAACATAAAGCACAATTGAGATGAAGATCCTCAGAATAAATATTTTTCTTTATAATGTTAATCAAATAAGAATAATGAAATATGATTGCACAGAGTACACTATCACTCCCTGCCTGTAATAAAAGGTGAAATAAGTATGTTAATATATACTAATCTTCCAGTTTCCTAATTTGACAAATCTGTCCTTTTGCACGTCTGGGTTCGCAGATGTGGAAGTTGCAATCAGAATTTTAGAATGTGGGGCAAGAGATTGTAGTAATTCTGAACATCAATTCCCCACAAAAAAATGAACCATGTGTCCAGGTCGAGGCATTTTCTTTGTCAATATTCAGCTGACCTGGGTGCTCGGGGGAAAGGTATTGTGTCTCGAATATTATCTATTCCAGTTACAAATTGCACAAGCCTCTCAAATCCCAACCCAAAACCTGCATGTGGAACTGGTATACCGGCAAAAAAATAATTACAAGAACAAAACTAATATGTTATGGAAAATTTTCAGCATTAATAAAACCAAAAGTATTTATTTTTTTAACTACATTGTGATAGGCTACTGATTGTAGTGATTTTGACGTTAGAAATTCCCCCTTATGCTATTGATTGGTTTTTCAAACATTTGACTAATAGTCACTTNTCTCAAATCCCAACCCAAAACCTGCATGTGGAACTGGTATACCGGCAAAAAAATAATTACAAGAACAAAACTAATATGTTATGGAAAATTTTCAGCATTAATAAAACCAAAAGTATTTATTTTTTTAACTACATTGTGATAGGCTACTGATTGTAGTGATTTTGACGTTAGAAATTCCCCCTTATGCTATTGATTGGTTTTTCAAACATTTGACTAATAGTCACTTTTATAACACAACAACATCAATAACTCACATTCAATTGCCACATGACTACTGAAATACCCTTTTCAGATGCAAGCAACCTGATCAAATGACCTTTTGAATGTATGATCAGATTACAGGCCGTTACAAGATATTAGCAGATGAGAAAAATAGATGCTAACCTGTACCATAACGTCGAAGATCCCGGTACCACCAAAGGCTCTCCTTACTGAGCTTGAGTTCATCTAGGCGATTATCCAAGTAATCAAGACGTTCTTCTCTTTGACTTCCACCAATAAGCTCACCAACCTAACATATAAAGCAACTTTTGTGAAACTGATATTGGACATTTCGCGGTTTCGACACACCCTTAAGAGTTACCCTTTTCAACCCGTACCTAACCCGCCCATTTTGCCATACTTGCATATTTATGGGAAGTGAAACTCTTCATCTGATTGTAATGAAACATGGATGAATGCATTACCCGTGGAACCAGCATATCCATTGCTGCAACAGTTTTGCCATCATCATTTAGGCGCATGTAAAATGCTTTGATATTCTGGACGTTTCGAAAAAGAGCGGCTTAAGTCAACTATTTTCATTATCGCTATAAAAAAAATTAGGGAAAAGATCTTGCCTTTGGATAGTCTGTTATAATAACTGGACATCCACCGAAAGCCTCCTCTGTTATGTATCGTTCGTGCTCACTTTGCAAATCACATCCCCATTTCACCTATTATATAACCAACATACCAGTTAAGGATGCATTCACAAGGATTTCCTCTATATAGACCTTAACTAGACCAATTAAAACCCAATTCAGACTAACAGCTATACTGGGAGTATGTCAACCAGGCAAAAATTGTATATATCTGCACTATTGGATAATAAATTGACCGAGACCGCTTCAATTTTGCAACCACAAAACTGTAGTAAAGAAATTATCCCATACATCCAAACAGTTTTTACCGGTATAACATTGAAGTTTAAAGACGAGCTGGTTTGATCATCAAAAGTATAATGTATTTATCAGCTACTCAGCTACAAGATGTAGAATGAAAAATAAAGTACCGGAAACTCGAATTTCTTCTTTGATTTTAGAAGCAGTTCAACTGCATCTGTATAAGTCATTCGCACAAAGCTTTTCTCAACCATGTCCTGTTGGAACAATACCCAAGTTACACATACATTATAGTAGGGGCAATACAAAAAATATCATAAAGGAATGAAATGAGTTGTGCAGAAAAAACATACACTCAAACGGTCAATGATTCCTTTCTCAATCGAATTATTGAAGAAATGCATATCTTCCTTGCAATTTTCAAGAACATGTTTCACCTAATAACATGAAATTTACATTATAAATAAAAAAATTGATGCTCTCTGCAGAATAACATAAACCTATTAGTCCCTCTTTCCTCAAAAAAAAGGTGTCAACTTTAGAATCTCAAAGGATTTTGGATACTTCTTTAATCCTAAAAAAAAAATTGACACAATTGACACAAAAAAGTTGCAACATTTGACTTGGCAATAAAATCTATGGAAGTGATGTTAGAAATCGAATATGTTTAACAATGGTGATGATGTAAAGAAAGGTGGTACTCCAAGAAAAGATGCTAACAAGTTCATAATTGATTACTGATGAACAAAGCAGTTATTTTCTACATTTAAAGTCTGCCAAATACTAATCTTTTTGGGGACATTAAAAAAGTGGAACAGGGATTATAAGGTAATCTACTAATGATAAAGAGCGAATGAAGTAACATACAACATACTGGAGATACGCAGTGGCACATGCCATGTTATCATTCAGGTCAGCAAATGCAAGCTCAGGCTCAATCATCTTCAATGAGATAGAAATAAAATTTTCAAAACCATATAAAATAGTTTTTTAGTGCTGTAATGTAGTACAAAAGCCTAATACTTTGGAGGAAATTGAAAGGATAAAATTCAAGGAAAAAGAAAGAATACCCAAAATTCAGCCAAATGTCTAGATGTGTTGGAGTTTTCTGCCCGAAATGTAGGACCAAATGTATAAACCTGAAAGATGGTATAACTCTCAATGTTGATAAGAAAATGGCTGATTCTACAAGTTTGAAAAACTTAAGGAAGAGGTACATCAGAAAGAGCAGTGGCATATGTTTCACCATTGAGTTGTCCCGAGACCGTCAAGAATGCTGGTTTTCCAAAAAAATCCTGTGAAATAAAAAAAAAACAATTCTTGAGATATAATTTCATGTTCTGCAAAGTGCAAAAGCTTAATTTCTAAACGGAAATTCATATAGAGATCATAAGGACCGATTATGGTGCACACAAACTTATGTAGCTTCAAATTTTGAGAGAAAGAAAAAGCCTCACTTGCGACCAATCTATTGAACCATTTTCTGTTCTTGGAATGGCATCAGCTGAAGAATCAGTAGCTTCTTTGGAAGTCGGTATCTGTTAATACAAGAGTTTAGATCTAAATACTAATCTAACATACATAACCAATATTATGAGCTTCATCAAAGAGAGCATACCAATGTGGTTACACAAAATTGCTCCCCAGCACCTTCACAGTCTGACGTAGTAATAATAGGACTTGCAACCCAAACAAACCCATTTTCTTGAAAGAACTGGTGTGTAGCAAAAGCCAAAGCATTCCTAACCCTTGCTACCTGAAGTCAAATCATATATTAGATAAAGGTGACAACATTTTACAGCAAACATTTGCTAATACATAATGAAATATGCAAAAAAAATGATATAAATTTTCATAACAATAAATATTATGTCAGGAATTATAAACAATCTGACCAACTACAGTATATAGATTAGGATTATTTGTAAATGGTCTTAATCATACCGCACCAAAAGTGTTAGTTCTAGGACGAAGATGTGCCTTGCTTCTTAAAAATTCATTGCTGGTCACTTTCTTCTGGATAGGACATGATGAACCGCTCTTGCCAACCTACAAGTGTATCAAAAAATGTACGTAATAAGTAACATGGTAGACTTTGCACTAAAGTAATGTGATCTTCAGGTTAAAGGAGACCCAAAGGTGTAGAATTATGACTCGTTCATATTTGAAAATTGGTCGATTGAGATGCGCAGTAGAAAATATGAACTATAAGTTGGAGTTGGTCTAAATTAGATCTTTTACAATACAGGTAAAGATGCTACAATACCCCCCTCCCCACCCACCGACAGCCCAAATGCCAAATCCTGAGTAAGAAAATAAGCTTTACCAAAGGCGTTTCAGGGTTATTAAATGTCAACTTTATACCGTAACAAGTTTTTGTGTCTTCAACTCTATTTTCTGTTTCTTTCCTGGGCTGCGTACCACCACTCCTTGTACACAGATTGATGCACCTGTTGTGATTAAACCATTCTCCACCTATCAAAAACACAAGTAAGATTACCTAAAGAAGAATTATAGATAGCAGTATAATTTAATAAACAACAGATCACTTTGCATTAAGAAAATTTGCAGTTGGATTCAGTAAACTAAAGGAAACCACTGGGGACCTAAGTAAATGGTTACTAATATTGTTACAAGCATGTACATATGGAAGATATAGTGACTGACTACTCTGACCATCGTACTTGGCTTTTGGTTTTGAGCAGCCCACTCTTCTTGTTAAATTGCAAAGATTAGATATTTTTAATCTGCAAGAACGAGCAATATTGGAAGGCACCAAACATACGTATGGTCATTTTGCATTTTCATTTCTATAGCTTGCTCTAATAAAGTATTTTTGACATCTTCACAATAAAGATATCAACTTTGAAAAAAGAAACCCAAGTAAAATGACCCAGAAAGTCAAAAAGACAAATTAAATGGTGAAAGACATCTAATTTCGACATAAATGAAATAACCAGCAGCAATCATGTGTCTTAACCAATGGAAAACCATACATTATATAGGGAACGTTTCAAGTATATACATACAAATAATATTTCAAGTCTCATGCATATAGATATAACACAACATTTTGTATATAAGACCATGCTTGGTCCTAAGATTATAGTCCGTATTTTCATAGTAAGGTAATTGCATTTTCCCCTTTTCTACGACAGTAACAGCACCCCAGGATACAAATGGGACGTTTATTAACAATTTAACATATTAACGGTTTTTAAGGAAGTTCAAAACATGAGTACATTAGATAACAATATCATCAATTGGTGAAAACCTTGTGCAACTCAATCAAGACAAGCATTTCAAAATAAATAGATTGCCTCTTTTGCTACCTGATCATAACCTTCAGCTTCTGAGTCGATTACACACTGCATGTTCGAGAGGCATGAACCATCATTCACCTGAAATGAATGCATCACCCATTAACTATCCATCACAAAGGTATAAACATAACCATGCTAATTCATTTGTCTCATGACCAATCTAATTATAACCAGCTTGTAATATTAGCAAGATTATGGACAATTGCATTAAACACTTTTATACTCATTAGACTTATGGAGCATATGATGATCTGATTGCATATCTGCGAGAATTATTCCACAATGAACTATTCTTCTACAAATATGGGATACTTATACTTTAACGACATTAACTTTAACCTAATTATTTGTTAGCACCATCTATGCTATCATATAACATTGCCCCATACTTCCCTTTTAAGTATCATAAATAAACGAGCACATCATCCTTTCACAAGCCATTATCAGAGGTTCGTACGTCTTGTCCACAAACAACGGTTCCTTGGAAAGATGTCCAACAAACAGACAATCAATGCTCCATAAGTCAAATAAATAGATCAATGCTAATTTACTTGTCCCATAACCACGCTAAATATAAACACCTCATAATATTAGCAAGGATGTGGACAAATGTATTGACCACTTTTTTACTCATTAGAATTACAGAGCATGTGTTTATGTGTTTGTGAGAATTATATTCACCTAGTAACCATTCTCCTACACACATGGCATTCTTAGAGCACTAGGCAGGTACCGATGGTCTTATAGCAAAAAGTGTTGTCACGTCAGCTTATAACTTAACCAAAAAACAACATCCACCGTCACTCAAGTTATAGGACACCCCGGGACCACAGTTTTTAATTATTTTTCCATTTATATTCAAATAAAACACAACATTTCGATACATCGAAAATATATCCGTTATATATCGGATTAATTTACCTCGATGAAAGTGACACTACTCTGAACACGTAAAGTCCTAACCCAACCTCTAACAGTCAAAACCTGACCTAATTTATCATTTTGACCTCCTTTTATATCAACTATCCTCAACCGCTTCCTAAACTCCCCTATTTTATCCGTTTTCGACGTCTCTAGCGTCTCGCCAGTCGACACGGCAGAGGATACAGTGGAGAAGCATTTTGGCGGGAGGTTAGGTGGAGTGGTGGTTGTGATTTGGTGGTTGAGGTGGGTGGAGAGGTGGCGGAGGGTGGTGATGAAGGGTTTAAGGCGGGTGGCCGGAGATTTTAACGCCGCCGTGATCATGTTACTGATGGTTTACTTTTACTATTTTACCTTTTTTACTATTTTTTAAACCTACTTTTTTACTACAGTAGTTTATATCGATATTTTTTAAGTAATGATTAATCTTCAAAATACTCCATTATTTTAAAATTTAAATTTTCACATAAAAATTCAATAAAATAGTTAACTGAATAATGTTCACAGCCAAAATTTTAAAAGAATGTTTATCCATTTATCAAACATTGATATGATGATAAGTTTTGATTGGTTGTCAAGTTGAATGACTCAGTTATGAAGACAGAAGTTACTACTTCTAACATGACTCATACGAAAATTAACGGGGTTATGATTAGTTTCTGGTTTCAAATCGTGTTCAGGCTAACTTATCATTCACTCACGAAGCCAAATACGACCTGAATTGTCACCCTTAAGTTAAAAGTACTTAGGGCTATGATTTTCATAAACACCCACGTTAAAATATAAACAAAATTATTTCAAATATCCTGTCGTTTAATTTTTATTCATTTGGTTTATTTATAATGAAAATTATAATATAGAAGATGTCGATAATGTGGACCTATTATTGAATTGTTTCTGATTATAGTGTGTAATAGAACATATAGACACAATTCTTGTGTAATATTCAAATAAAATACTACTGTGTTTTCAATAACCAAGTTCTCAAGATCTACACATCGAAGTACGGATCAACACTATCGCAACTGAGAAGAGATGACTACAAGCATAAATCTTCAGGATAAACTGTTTCCTTTATCATGTTAATCATATAAAAACAATGTTTTACAATTGCAGCAGCACATCTCATTAGNCCAATTTTTCGACCGGAACGGTTCAACCGGTTGAACCACCCGGGTCAAACCGGGTTTCAAAACATTATGTTTAATTCCCAAATCTTCAAACTTTTATTATTTTTCATTTATAACCTATAAACTTTTTTTAATGAATATTATTTGTCGCTATAAAATCCCGTTGCTATGCACGGGTACTCGTCTAGTATTGATATATTTCTTAAAATTTAAAAACTTAAAAATGAGTAATGATTAACCTTTAAAATATTAAATTTTAAATTTTCACATAAAAATTGTATGAAATAGTTAACTTAATAATGTTCACTGCCAAAATTTAAAAAGAAATGTATGATAACTTTTGAAAACTTCTTTTAATATAGTTTCAATAAGAAACGGGAGACCTTTTTGAGTTCAACCCAAAATTGTAATTTGTAAAACGTCATCTACAAACTCTATTATATAATACATCATATTACAAATTCTTTATATTATTATGTTAGTTTATAGCCGATAAAAATGAATAACCATAGCAACACTAACACAACTATAACTCTTTGCCGTTATAAAATATTGTTGTTATGCACGGGTACGCGTATAACGTTTTTAAATAAACAGTTAAGCTGATGATGTTTTTCTCGTTCAGATTTTTCTTATTCAAAGTCACTAAGTTAACCTATTTAAACATATATGATAAGAACCCTAGATAAAAATAATTTAAAGAGATACATTAATATGATGATTAGTTTTGATTGGTTGTTAAGTTGAATGACTCACTTATGAAGACAGAAGTTACTACTTCTAACATGACTCATACGAAAATTAACGGGTTATGATTAGTTTTTGGTTTTGAATCGTGTTCAAGCTAACTTATCATTCACTCACAAAGCCAAATACGACCCGAATTGTCACCCTTAAGTTAAAAGTACTTAGGGCTATGATTTTCATAAACACCCACGTTAAAATATAAATAAAATTATTTCAAATATCCTGTCGTTTAATTTTTATTCATTTGGTTTATTTATAATGAAAATTATAATATAGAAGATGTCGATAATGTGGACCTATTATTGAATTGTTTCTGATTATAGTGTGTAATAGACATATAGACACAATTCTTGTGTAATATTCAAATAAAATACTACTGTGTTTTCAATAACCAAGTTCTCAAGATCTACACATCGAAGTACGGATCAACACTATCGCAACTGAGAAGAGATGACTACAAGCATAAATCTTCAGGATAAACTGTTTCCTTTATCATGTTAATCATATAAAAACAATGTTTTACAATTGCAGCAGCACATCTCATTAGACTACATTTATCCATGTATATAACATAAAGTACAACTTCCGCTTATGCTAGTAAAAAATGTAATAAATTAAATATGATAAAAATACATGAATCTTCACTTTTCTTTGATGAATCTCCCGTTACATGTCTAAATTTGCAGATGGGAGAATTGCACAAAAAGTTGAGAGTAATTCTGACCATCTGTTCCACTAAAAGAATGAACCCGTCAAGACATTTTCCATGTCAAAATTCGGCTGAGCCGGGTGCTCGGGGGAAAGGTATTGTGTCTCTAATGTTGTCTATGCCAGTTGCAAATTGCACAAGCCTCTCAAATCCCAACCCAAAACCTGCATGTGGAACTGGTATAGGGCAAAACTATTAATGGGAGTAAATGCGAAAAAAGAACATGTTATAGATGCGTCTCAAATGATAAGCTTATATTTGACCTTTTAAATTCAAATAAGTTATTCATATAACTTCAAAGTGACAAGATATATTTTCTGCATTAATACAACTACATCACACCCTTTTCCAATGCAATCCTTCATAGTCATGATCAAATGAGATTTGAATCTATGAGCTGTTTTCAAGAAAGTAACAGATGAGAAAGAAGATGCTAACCTGTACCATAACGTCGAAGATCAAGGTACCACCAAAGGCTCTCCTTACTGAGCTTAAGTTCATCTATGCGATTTTCCAGGTAATCAAGACGTTCTTCCCTTTGACTTCCACCAATAAGCTCACCGACCTGAAGAAAAAAGCCAGTTATAGCTTGATTACTAAAACAAAATTCTGATCACTCCATTTACATGAACATGGGTCAATTTGGGTTGTAATTCATTATAAACAAGTTGAGTGTTTGTAGCCTCCTAAGGTGCTTTTGTTTCAAAACATATTACATCGTTAATTTTATACTAAATTCTGAATACATGTTGTATATAATATATATTTAAAGAGATTGTGATGGATGAATAAAAAATTGATAGTGGGTCAATTCAACCTGTTCCAACCCACCAATTAGAATTCACCCATTGTACCCTGGTACTGAACCCATCCGACTTTCCACCTATAGTTGCAGAGTTGCATAAGAGATTTAACTACTATAATCCCCGACTAGATACAAATGTCCGACACAACATATTTTTCGTTATACTTTTTATTATTAATGAAGTCCTAAAACACCCATAAGGCCACAATAATTAGAAATAGGAAAACCTTGTTAAACAAAACAACACTACAAAATACCTGCAATGATTACTAGGGGGAATATATGTAAATTTGTATAGTACTAGGAAGATCAATAAAAATGAAAACTAAATGCAAATATTACCCGAGGAACCAGCATATCCATGGCTGCAACAGTTTTTCCGTCATCATTTAACCGCATGTAGAATGCCTTGATATCCTGGATATGTTAAAAAACCGTACAGCATTGAGTTCAGTTAACTTTTTTAATTCTTACAAAATTGGAGGGGAAAGATCATGCCTTTGGGTAGTCTGTTATAATAACAGGGCATCCATTGTAAGCCTCCTCGGTTATGTAACGCTCGTGCTCACTTTGCAAGTCACATCCCCATTTCACCTGGTATATAACCAACATACAATTACAGGTGCATTCAGAAAACTTTCTTCCATGTAGACTTAATTACACAAGATAAAAACCAATGATAGATTATAGCTATCTTGTAACTTGTAAGTATGCCCCACAAAGATGGGCAAAGTTGACTATATCTGCATTATATGATTGTATACTGTGGGTCTATGTTATAGTCGTGTAAAGCTCCTTCGAGTATACAAGTGAACGTTATGGGTCAGAATTTCACTTTGACCGAAACCATTTCAATTTTGCAACTAAACAACTGTAGTTAAAACTTTAGCACCTCAATCAAACATTTTTATTGATTCTAACATCAAAGACTAACTGGTTTGACACTCGAAAGTCAAACTATTTATCAACTACGAGATTTAATAAAATAAATAAGTACCGGAAACTCAAATTTCTTCTTTGATTTCAAAAGCAGTTCAACTGCATCTGTGTAAGTCATTCGCACAAAGCTTTTCTCGACCACATCCTGTTGAGAAGTATCACAAGTTACAGATACATTATTGCAGTAGAGTCAATAAAAGAAACTCATGTAGAAGAATATTATGAGTTACACAGAGGAAACATACGCTCAAACGGTCAATGATTCCTTTCTCAATCCAATTATTGAAGAAATCCATGTCTTCCTTGCAATTTTCAAGAACATGTTTCACCTAAAACATGGAAAAAGGTAACACTAATTAAATAATGAAGCTCACTAAAGAATAGACTAAAAACTATTACTCCCTCTACCCTGAAAAAGGATTTTGGATATTTTTCTCATCTCAAAAAATTGTAACAATTGACTTAGCACATAAAGTTGCTAACAACATTTTTCATTGATTACTTACTGATAGAAACTTATAATTAGAAATGAACAGAGGGATTATAAAGTACAGTAACATACTAACTATAAAGAGTTGATGAAGTAACATACGACATACTGGAGATAGGCAGTAGCACAGGCCATGTCATCATTCAGGTCCGCAAATGCAAGCTCGGGCTCAATCATCTTCAAAAAGATAGAAATCAAATTTCAAATCTATATCAGCTTGTTTAATTAGTTCAATAATGTATTAAAAAAACCTCTTGGGAGGACAATGAACATATGCAACTAAACCTCTTGGGAGGACAATGAACATATGCAACTAAAAGAAACAAAAGAATACCCAGAATTCAGCCAAATGTCGAGAAGTGTTGGAATTTTCTGCCCGAAATGTAGGACCAAACGTATACACCTGAAATATGTAGTATTGCTCAAGTTAATAAGGTAATGTCATACACTGACTGATCGTACAAGTTTTAAAAGAAAATTGAAGGAAGAGGGTGTACATCAGTAAGAGCAGTTGCGTATGTTTCACCGTTGAGTTGACCAGAGACTGTCAAGAATGCTGGTTTTTCAAAAAAATCCTGTGTAATTAAAATGAAATTCTTGAGATATAACTTCATTTTCTGCTACGGATGTGAAATTATACTGTAGAAGGCAATTTATATAATGATCATAAGGAACCGTTGCTAGAATTGAAAATTATACTTGCGACCAATCGATTAAACCATTTTCTGTTTTTGGAATGGCATCAGCTGGAGAATCCATAGCTTCTTTGGAGCTTGGTATCTGTTAACACGAGGATCTAGATTAAAAAGAGTAGATATGAGAATCTAATGTATATGAATTCCCTTGTTAGATATATATACATGACCCCACACCAACCCAAAAAAGGAAAACAAAATTGAATGAATTCAATAACAAATATAAATAAGGGTTCAGATAGCCAAATAGGGCCTACATCAAAGAGAGCTTACCAATGTGGTTACACAAAATTGCTCGCCAGCACCTTCACAATCTGAAGCTGTAATAATAGGACTTGCAACCCAAACAAACCCATTCTCTTGAAAGAACTTGTGTGTAGCATAAGCCAAAGCATTCCTAACCCTAGCAACCTGAGGTCAAATAAATAAATAACTAAAGGTTCTCACATTTCACAGCGAACATTTGCTACTACATAACGAAATATGAAATAAAATGGTATAAAAATCATAAAGGGAATTTCATGTCAAGATTTACAAACAATCTGACCAACTAAGGTAACACAAT
Organism: Artemisia annua; assembly: GCA_014162995.1. NCBI lineage: Eukaryota > Viridiplantae > Streptophyta > Magnoliopsida > Asterales > Asteraceae > Artemisia > Artemisia annua. The sequence goes on from LBNU01008023.1 coordinate 20,220, forward strand.
CTATAAATAGATGTTAAAATCACTTGTAAAAAACCTAAATCATACCGCACCAAAAGTGTTTGTTCTAGGACGAAGATGTGCCTTGCTTCTTAAAAATTCTCGTGTGACCTTTTTCTTCTGGATAGGAAATGATGGATCACTCTTGCCAATCTACAAGTTAATCAAAAGATGAAATGATAGTAAACGTATATATATTCAATTTGAAATTAGCAAATTCAGATGAGAAATAGAGAATATGAACTTAGGTTGGTGTTGGTCTATGAAACATATTTTCATATTATAGGTGAAGATGCTATGATATTGTTCTCAACCTAAATACCAGATTTTTGAGTAAAATACAAGTTGTACCAATAAGAGACAGATTTAAGTGTCAAATTTATACCGTAACAAGTTTTTGAATCTTCAACTCTATTTTCTGTTTCTTTCCTTGGCTTGGTACGACCAGACCTTCTACACAGACTGATGCACCTGTTGTTATTAAACCACTTTCCACCTATCACAAACACAAAACATGTTTTCAAGCTACAAATCAGCATCCAGGGCTTTTAATAATCATTAAATTTTACTCTTTAGTGATATGCGTAAAACATAAGTAATATTATTTAAAGAAACGGAAGTATAACTTGTTAAACAACGGATCACTTTGGCATTAAAATTTGTTGCAGCCGCTTTGAGTATACAATAACAGAACAGAACCCCAGGCTACAAATGGTGAAGATTGGTAGTTAAAAAAACCCTTTATCAAAAGGTTAACCAATGTTAAGGAAGTTCAAAATATAAGTAAATTACACTATATATTGTCAATGACAGGCATTTTTAAATAGCTAAATTGCCTGTTTGCTACCTGATCATAACCTTCAGCATCTGAGTCAATCACACACTGCATGTTCGAGAGGCATGAACCATCATTCACCTGCACTGAATGCAACACCCATTAACTATCCACCAAAAACATACATTACGAGTTCTTGCTGAAAGTGCCCATGGTCTGATCAACATTATCTTCCACTAATTAGTCAGACACTCAGACCAACTCATGGTCGAAGTTCAACTATTTCAAAGATAAGGGAAATACACAAAGATAATATGCTACTACCATATATCGATACTCCCTCAACTCCGTGGAAAGATCTAGACTTCGATTTCAGATGTCAAAATAAACTTTTCGACTATAAAACTAATATAGTCTTGACCTATTCAATTAATCATCCCCAATTTCTTCAATCTTAATCAATCGCAGTACAAATAAGACAATTCAAGACTTACCAATTCACAACAAAAACCATATTAAGTTTGAATTCTGTGAATAATAAGTCTTAGATGATTAATCATTTATTGCCTTAAATTTATTAAATCGTAATGCCCACTTCCACTGTTATAAAGGGATGTTCATAAAATACTACTCCGTATTAAACAAAACACCAACATATAGTCAAGCTGAAGGTCTATATATCAATTCCACATTAAAAAAAATAATAATAAAATAAAAAATAAAATAAAATAAAGTCTGTGTCCAAAGAATAACAGTTCCTTACACAATGTCCAGTAGATTCACAGATAGCATTGCAAAAGTCCAATGAGTATAAAATACTTAAGTCAATTGTCCCAAAATCTTGCTAGTGATAATCAGCAATTAAAGTTAGCAATGTTATGGATCATTGTATTACTGTACATATTTGTCTACACATTAGGCTTAAAAAACACCAGCTGCAAATCTACTGGAAACCATATTCCGCAAGGAACCATTCTTCTACAAAGATAACATACTTATATAGTTCAATTACAAAAACTTATCTATACATTTTCGCCGGGTTAGGTCATGTTATCATGACTTTATCAAAACACTATCTCTTAAATTACGTTTTGATAACGTACAATCATATAATCAAAATTCATCAATCAAGTATGTCTTATCCACATACAACAGTTCCTTATGCAATATCAAATACCGTAAGTCCAATGAGTAGACAGGTACTTAATTCATCTATCCCACAACCTAGCCAACGATAATCAGCTTGTAAAATTAGCAATGTTATGAACAAACGTATTACAAAACATATTTCTCAACCAATTAGGTTTACAAAACACTGCCTCAATACTTCCTTAGGTCTTTACCACAAGTTTATCCGAACACTATCTCCTACATTGTGTTTCGACAATGTACAATCATATAATCAATATTAATCAATTCAAACTTCATTTCGATATTATCGGATAAATTACCTCAATGAAAGTGACACTACTCTGAACACGTAAAGTCCTAACCCAACCTCTAACAGTCAAAACCTGACCTAAACTATCTAAACCCTCACTTTCACCTCCTTTTATATCCACTACCCTCAACCGCTTCTTAAACTCCCCTATTTTATCCGTTTTCGACGTCTCCAACGTCTCGCCAGTCGACACGGCAGAGACGGAGAAGTATCGAACATTACGGTATGAGGAGTTGGTTAAGTGGTTGAAACTGTGGGCGCGTTTTGGCGCGTGAGTGGTTGGGAAGGTTTTGAGATTGTTGTGGTAGGTGGAGAGGAAGCGGAGGGTGGTGGTGGTTAAGGGTTTGAGGCGGAGGGAGACGGTGGCCGGAGATAAGGCCATTTTTTTTTATCTGTTTGCTGTTGATTTGTGTTGGTTTTTATTGGTTAGTGGCAGTGGTGTTACTTTTTTTAAGAGGTTTTAAGGTGTGTTTGGTTGAAAGAATGGGAATGGAAATGGGAATGGGTATCACTTACTTGAAATTGTGTTTGGTTTTGAAAGAATGAGATGATGAAAATATAAAAATGAAACACACAGCTAGTTAAATTTGGACACAGCTACAACTTTTCCCACGCTGGAAACAAGCTCAGGCACCATGTGATCATGTGATAAAGTTCAGTCAAAAGTGTCGCATCTACCTTTAATAATGGTATTAATTATTGTACTACGTCAGAAGTATCACGAGCCTTTGTATAGTCAATAATGGCGCATAGGATATAATATAGCTAAATTTGGATAGCTAGGAAGACTAATAATATAACACTAGGCGAGTACCCGTGCATAGCAACGGAAATTCCTAGCGGCAGACAATTAACAATATGTGATATTGTGGTAAGTGTTTCGTAAAATAAAACGTGAAAAGATCAAAATGTAATTGCAAGGTTGCAACATACGATAATTCGATTCAAGCAAAAATTCTTAACATGTATCAAAGAACATACAAAAATATGTAGTGAAATTTAAAATAAAACATTACATCGATTATGAGATAATACCTAACAATGCATGTTACTCGTCGCATAAAACTTCTTGGTACACGACATTTGAGGTGTAGACTCTTCTTTGACTGGTTTCACTAATACCTTTGCAGTTCTACGCAAGGTTGTAAAAATCGCTAGGCGCTAGTGAGGCGGTCGGGTAGAGCCTAGCGATTAATCGGTTAGGCGGGGATTAATCGGGGATTAATCGGATTGCAATTTTTATGCACAAAACTGTATTTATATATTATATTATATTATATGTATAAGATAATCATAATGCATCAAAGTTCAAATATTTCAAGTGTTCAAATATAAACATTGTGGAAACTAGAAGGGGGGTTGAATAGTTTACCGGTTTTTAGTTTCGTTTTACTTTTTGGAAACTTAACGTGTAATCAATAGATATATACTAATATGCAATAAGTAAAGAAGAGTTAAGAACAATCAAACCACAACACAATCGTTTATCGTGGTTCGGTCTACAAGGACTCTTTTTCCTTGCCCTACTCCACGCCCCGAGTATCCGACTCGAGAGTTAATCTTACTAGTCTAATGGTATTAATTATTGTACTACTATGTCAGAAGTATCACGAGCCTTTGTATAGTTAATAATGACGCATAAAATATGTTATAGCTAAATTTGGATAGCTAGGAAGACTAACAATATAACATACGTGGGTGGCCGGGTGAATGGTGGTGTTAATATATATAATTGGTATGAGAATATGAGTATAAGTGTGTATTTTAGAGTTAGTGGGTGTGTCCGACTGTTATAATTTTACTTTTTTCTTATTGTTGGTTTATATTCTTTGGCATGTGGGCGAGACAGTTTGTTTGAGTCTTATGTTGTAATGTGAGTCGACACTTGTTTCCTTCTTTTGGAATTGGTGTGTGTTTTAGTGTTAGCTTTTGTGAGTTTTGTATAGGTAGGCTTTGTATTTTAGTATTAGTTATTGTATGTCCTTGTGTGTAATTGTATTTGCTTAGTTTCGGATCCTCCTTTTTAACTATCTTGTTAAAAGGGTAGGTTGTCATTTTTTGTGTATCTTTGTTTTGGTTCCTCAATAAATATTGTCTTTCTAAAAAAAATAATGGTGATAGCAATTGTAGAACATTGTTTAGGGTGGCAACGGTTTGAAATTTTGTTTAAAACTGATAATGAAGAAATCAAAGAATTAATGGCAATATGGCAACATTAAATACAGATGTAGAGTCAATTTTTTTTTCTTTTTTCTTTTGGTTTAAATTAGGTCTTATCTAGTCATATGATCACGTGACTTTTTTCTTTTTATTTAACTATGTATGATACAATTAACAGAAGAGTGTTGATATCATAGACCTAAAATTGCCTAACCTTTCTATTGTGACACTTGTCATCATTTCAAAAGCTCGACTAACTAGTTACCTTTTAAATTTTAGTATTTGTGTTTAACCGAAATATATATTTTCTTTTATTTATATTTTAAAAAATCAGAAGACTTCAAAATAAATTAGTTTTACGACTATGTATCACACAAAATTTGCCATGAAATGCTACTTTTCATTGTATGGTTTATATTTTTTATTTTAGTATTAATTAGGACCTTTGTGTATAAAAAGTTTTTTTAGGCCCGCGCTTCGTTGGGTGATATTTGTTTACGGAAGTATCATATGCATCGTACGTATATTAAGTTTAAAAACATAACATAGTTCTTTTGAAAAAAGTTAACCACATACTTAATCAGTTTTCGTATACACATACATTAAGCATAAGTCATTTTGCTCAATGCCTAAACAAATACATGGTTTTAAAAGTAGGCTGATCACGGTCCAAAAATCAGACCGGACCGAAAACCGATTTGGTCCAAAAGTCCGACGGGGAACTTGACCAAAATGTTCGGTCCGGTTTGTCGGTCAGTCCGATCCAACAAAGCATAATAGTCGGTTATGTGGAAGACAGAACCGGACCATGACCGAAAATGTGGAAAATGGTGGATTGAGGCCGGATCGAGATACGTTCGGTCCGGTCCAGTCAGTCCGGTTCGGTCTGGTTTCTCGGTTTGATCTGGCGCGGTTTATAATGCCCCAACCCTGTTTAAAAGCCAAACAACACCTTAGTCAACAAGTCAACAACCAACAACAAACTCACCCCCATCCCATCTTTTGTTTGCTACAAACTTTGATGATATCGTCACCCTTACCCCAATCCCCAAACAAATTCCCATAAAACATTCCTCAACACACTTTTTATCTCTACAAAAACCTTATAAAAACCAAACATGTCTGCTGAACAACATACAGATGATTTAGACCAGCTTCTAGATAGTAAGTTTATTTATTTAGTTTTATTTTCAGGGTTTTGTTTAATTTGTATTAATTGATTTGTGGTTTGTAATTTGGTTAGGTGCTTTGGATGATTTTCAGACTCTTAATCTTGCTTCTGCTTCTTCTCAAAGGTTTGTTATTTTGGTTAATTGTTGGTTGAATTTTGGGTTTAGGGTGTTAGAATTATGGTTATGCTGATAAAGGAAGTGAATTTGTTGGTTTGAATTAGGTTGGCTTTTTATGGTCAAAGATATATGTATCTTTTTTACTGAAAAAATTTGAGATACTACACAGTTAGAAGTGAATTTGTGAATTAGGATAGAAAGTTAGTGACTGGGTTGACTATTTATGGTCAAAGTAAGTAGTATTTGGGTTTGTTGTATTTTTTTTTTTTTTGCAAGATTATGGTTTTGATGGGTTTGGCTATGTTTGACAAAACTAACACTAGCTGCAAGAAGTAGTTACAAGTCATAGAAGTTAGTTGTTTGTTTAATATAAGTGTTTGGTAACATAGTTGTATCTCTAATAATTATAAAGTGTAATATGACATAAAAGCTACGTAAAAGCTAAACGCTTTGTAACAAATAGGAGGGTTTAAGCAAAATCCAAAGGCTAAACACTTGTTGCCAAACAAGCTTTTTATATTCTAAATGCTGAACGCTGTAAAAGTCGTCGCCTAACACAACCTTAATACTTAAGATACTATTGATTACTGTATTTCACATGGTGGATATTGTATGGAGTGACATAGAGATATTTTTGATAATTGATGGGTAGTCATAACCATCATACTTGGATAGTTGTACGAAACCAACTATGTTTTTGAGGATATTGCAAAATATAGGTTTTGAGTGCATATGTTTTGGATGATTCGTGGGATGTAAATGCAAATAAAAGTACCATACTGACCACTTTTTTGTTGAAATCACTCGTTGTTGCTAAATGCTGTGTTTTGTAAGAACAATCATGGAAAGTCTAAAATGATAGTGTGGAAACTAAATTATTCAATTTTTAATAGTTTAACTGATGCGCAAACGCCATATAATCTGATCATAACTTTTTTCAATAAGTAAT
>LBNU01008029.1:2078-25025 GCA_014162995.1 Artemisia annua
TTAGATCTAAGCAAACACAATAAAGACCTAGCCTAGCATGTTAATTGAAAGACAAGCATAAGATATAATCACACAATACATAGACATATTGAATGATTTGGAAAAGACTTATCTTCAATTAAGCATCCAAGTTTCAAGGGTGGAAAACCCTCAAAAATACAGTAGAAAACCGAGCTAGGGTTTCTTCCCAAAAGTTGCACCCTTAACGAATGAAAATTAGAAGAATATATATAGATTTTACAATCTGACGGCGTCACCTTATAGAGTGTGAAGCCGTCACCTCGCCGCCAAAACACTATTCGGATTGCTTAGATCCACTTCTGACGCCGTCCCTCATTAAAGTCTTCTGGGCCGTCACCCTTTACGCTATAACGTGACGGCCTACTTCCATTTACACGTGACGCCGTCACGTGTAATTCCTCCAAAATCTTTCTGGGGCGTCTAGTGCAAAAATCATCCACCTTGTTGTCAAAGCGTGACGCCGTCACATGGTAAAGCGTGACGCCGTCAGGTACAATTTCCAGCATATTTTGAGACTTTGTCGCTTTCTTCACTTTTATGCTCCAAAAACGTCCAAAATGCTTCCTTTTCTAGATTTCCTCTTCAAAGTACCTAAAATGACAAAAGGAGCGATTTAAGGCAATAGTTGATCAAATAATTACGGATTAGGGCTTAAATGACCCCCTAAAGGCGTAACACTTTTCGCCTCATCAAATACCCTTACACTTGAGATTTGCTTGTCCTCAAGCAAATGCGCTTTTATTCCAATCAAAATATGAGCTAGGGGTCATTTAACACGAATATAAAAGTAATTACAACAAATAGTTATTCAACCCTAGTCATAACAAGCACGGAAATCATACACTAGCACCTCACAAATAGTGTTTGGATACTCTCATCTCTCGGGTGTTATAAACCTATATAACTCAATGGAAATGGAAGAAATATCACGCACTACCTGTCATATCAAATAGATTACCATAGGCTTGGGAAAGGATTAAAAACCTCCTCCACTATGCGTAAGCACCTAAGATAAACTATCAAAGAGGGCTTTACAAAGGGTTGTAATGTCAGGTGTAGGGATATGATAAACACGGTTTGGTTGGAATAAAGGGTATTTTTAGTGGTCGCGAGTTAATTATCTTGATCAAATACATGCACAAGTGGCGTTGCTAAGCCAAGACTCGACTCGACTTAAGCTAATAAGAAAATAACAAAAACATAAATAAAGATAAAATTGAAACGGGATGGTAGTCCGTATGTTTTTTCTACTTTTCTTTTTCCAATTTTTTTTTGTTTTTCTTGTTTTTCGATTTTTTTTTGTGCATACACTCTTGCCCTACCATCCAAAATAATACATCGTAGGGGCCTCGGTTCTCCCCTTACACTTAAACTTTTACATACTTTACAATTAACTATTCTAATGACTCAAATTAAGATAATTGAAAAACTTGGAGTAATTTAAAACATTTACGCATACATGGGGGTAATAATTGATGTTTTTCCCCATTACTCCATAACATTAGTACTTTACCCATGAGTCTCAATCGTCCCAAAACAATATGTACAAGGATATGACTCGACTTAGCAACCATGTAAGTAATTAGACAATTAACTAAGGGTTTAAACAAATGTTGTCACAATAATGCACTAAAGGTGAGTGCATACAAGGTAGGCTAAGGCGATTTGGGTGTACATTTGGGGTGGATTGTAAACAAATTCTTCCTTTAAGTAAAATGCTTAAAGTTAGAAACGAAAAGATAGGCTCGGAGGGATGTACTAGGGGTATCGTGTACTAAAAGTGAGTACAACGCTAAGGTGTGGGAAAATTACTTGACTAATGAAGTCAAAGTAATTATATTACGGGTGTAAAACATGGGTTATCCTAATGCCTCTTATCACGTAGTAAATCTAACTACACGAATGTAGTCTCACTTATGGATTTGGGATGGTCCTAACGCAAGTTCTAGAACTATAGGCTACCGGTACACACACAAGCATCAACAATGAATGCTTTTCCTAACAATTCTAGGGGTGAACCTCACATATTTGGGGAAAAATTTTTGGGTGGTACAGTTTTTGTGCTAGTCATACAATTCCCTATCCATGAGACGCTTATTAAGACCAAAGTTTCACTCCTATATGTTGTAAAAAATTTTAAATTTGCGCTAAAATTGCCCTAACAAATATTTCTCTCGGTTTTATTACAAATTTACCCTTAAACAAAACAAAAATCATGCGTAATTGCATTTTCTAAGGTGTCTTCATTTACCCCCCTTGCACTTAAACTGAACATTGTCCCCAATGTTCACATAAAAGATGTAAAAGTAGAAAATGAAAGATGAAACAAATGCTCCCCTGATTCGTTTGATATGGATCATGTGGTAACATGGTTAGATCTTCTTCCAAGATGATGTAAAAGCTCCAAGATCAAAGTGACTCCAAAAGCTTGATGTCATGAACTTGATTCCATATTCATCTTCTTGTCCAAAATAACCTGTTAAACCTGAGAAAACAATCTAGGAAAACTTTGCGTAAAATCGGCGGTAAATTCTATATATGGATATAATGCTTGTGGAATGAAAGTTTTGCAGATTCCTGGAATTAAAGATGCAGTAAATTTTATATTCTGGCAGAAAAACTAAATTTTAGAAACGTTTTCTGGAATCAAAGGCTGACGCCGTCAGGGTTTAATGCCTGACGCCGTCAGAATTGATCTGACAGAATCCTTATGTTTAGTTTCCGGAAAATTTCTGGAAAAACAATTACCTTAGTTCCTGGAATCCTGCAAAATTTTATTATGACTCGATACAAGCATTTGACTCAAACAAATACTAATATGTATGTTTATTTTATATAGTTATAATTCATGTTCCAATTCATTCTTATAAACAAATTTAGATTTCCCTTACACTTATCTTTTGCAAAATACCTTTATATGTAGTTAAGACGAAGTTAAAAACAAAATAAAGCATTTTTACAATTTTAATTTGAAACATGAATCAATAACAATAAAAAAAATAAAACATACATACGGAAACAAATAAAATCAAATAAACAAACACACAAATAAAATAAAGCTTGAGTTGCCTCCCAAGAAGCGTTTTTCTTTATTAACGAGTCTTGTAGCTAGACTCAAAGTCACACTCTACTACGTGACTTCATCGTTGGTCACGGTCTCTAGGTCATCCTCGGGTTTAGTTTTATATTTTGGACCTAATTGCAAGCATTCTTTGTAGAAGCCGAATATCCTACTCATAACATAGTCTACTCCTCTACGTCTATCCTCATCATTCCTATAGTAGACCGCTTGCTTATGCTCCTTCTCGATGTTTGATAAAAGCCGGAATTGCTTTATCTTATATAGCATTTGGTAAGCTATATCATCGGTCTCGTCCTTGAATCTAACTATCCCTAGAGATGGGTCATAATTCATCTTAGAGGCCTCAACAAATGGCTTACCGAAAACTACTTGAGTCAAGCATGCATCTACTACCGGACGAATATCTTCTACGATTACAAAGTCGGTATCATAGGTAAAGTTCCCTACATACACACGTAATCCTCTTATTCTCCCCACAAAGTTACTCATCCAATCCGTGTTGGGACATATCCTAGGTCCAAGTTGCTTTTTCATTATCCAATTGTAATGGATCCTAGTCATGATGTTTATGGGGGATCTAAGGTCTATGTAAGCTTTCCAAACATGCAAGTGACCTATGTGCATGGTATATTGATGTTGGAAGGGTCACCTGTTTTGATGATCAGGTTACCTAGGAAGTATGGTGTCTCGGGGTCATCGAATAGATCCTTATGGTATGCACGTTCTTCCTTAGTGGGCAACCTATCGAAGTAGTCCTCTACTTCTTCTATTTCCCTTTCCTTACTCTCCTCAACTTCCTTAATTTCATCCTTATGTTCACTATCTACTTCATTTTTATCAATTGGCTTAATAATGACAACGTTAACAAAGTGGACATGTTTGGATGATGAGGGGTCCTTGATTTGGGGTCCGCTACTTGTGTTCCTAGCATCCTTATTTGGTGGTGGCACCTCTTGGTTGTTGAATGCTTTCAATAAGTTGTCTATTTTATTGGTCATCTCCGTTTGTTGTTGATTAAATTCGGATTCGAACTTAGCCATACGAGCTTCTTGAGATGCCATAAACTTGGAAATCATCCCCTCAAGGCTATTGGTACTACCATAATTATTGGAGGGATTGTCATTGAAAGTACGGTTTGAGGAGGAACCGTTTGATTGAAAACGATTAGGTGGATTGGAAGAGTTGTTTTGGGGCGTGTTTTGGTTTTGTTTCCACCTAAAGTTCGGGTGATTTCTCCAAGAGGGGTTGTAAAAATCACCGTAAGGGTTTGGCTCGGGTTTGAAAGTGTGCCACTTTTCTCCCGCTCCGTCGGTACGCGAGGATGCGTAGTCCACAAAAGCTTGTTCGGGGAGTTCCATGCAATCTTGAGTGTCGTGGGGACTACTACAATACTCACATGAATAAGTGATTTTGTTCACTTGGCTTGAAGGTTTAGGAGTTTCGTAGGATTTCATTAGATACTTGACTTGGTCCTCAAGTTCCATGATCCTACGGTCGGAAGTGCTTGAATTATTTGAAGGCAAAGATATTGCCTTGACTGTTTTATTCAAATCACTGGGATCATTCCAAATTTCGTTGTCATAGAGAGCAAGATCTTCTATGAGTTCCCATGATTGTTCCGTACTTAGATCACGTAGCTTGCCACCGGCCGCTTGGTCAATGGTTTGCTTCGTGGGGATATTGATATGGTCATAGAAAATTTGGACTTGGAGCCAAAGGTCTATGCCATGGTGAGGGACTTTTTGGAGTAAGTCCTTGAATTGAGTCCATGCCTCGTAGAGGGTTTCGCCTTGACGTTGTTGGAACATCAAGATTTCATTCCTTAGCTTAGTGGTTCTTCCCGGTGGGAAAAATTGAGCAAGGAAGCAAGTGGTGAGATCATCCCAAGAGGTGATGGATACTGCGGGTAGACGTTCTAGCCATTGACTAGCTTGGTCTCGTAGAGAGAATTGGAAGAGACGTAATCGGGTAGTTTCTCGAGTTTCAACATTAAGGTCTATGGGGTCAACAATTTTAAGAAAGTCCTTGAGATGTTGATTTGGATCTTCGGAACGAAGTCCATGGAATGCACATCCGCTTTGCACCAACCGGATGGTGTCGGATCGCAAGGGAGACACATTGGCTCCTTGGGTGAGCTCAATGGTGTTTCGATAGCCTTGGTGGCTAGGACGGGAGTATTCTCCTAAAGTGCGGGCTCTAGGAGGTGGGTTTGGTTGTGGTGGGTTGTTGGGGTCAAGGATATTACCACCTTCCATGATGCGGATGGTAATGGTTACGAACAAAAACACGAAGAAAGAGATAGACTAAAGAAAACCTAGAAAAATAAAATAAAAATCTCACTAGAAAGGATTCTAATGAGTAGACCTAAGTAAAAATAAAATTTTCAACCTAAACAATAACTATTCCCCGGCAACGGCGCCAAAAACTTGATAGCGTGGTTTTGCAACCTTTGCACTTAGGTTTTACCTCTCAAGGGATCTTGAGAAGCTTACAACCCCCACCAGGCAGTGTACCTGACCGATGTAGTATAGTGAAGTGGCAAGTACCGGGGGACTGATCGTTCTCTCGGGGAATAGTATCGTTAGGCTTGAAAAGCTATTCTAATTAGGTCTAAGGGTTGAGGGATGATTCTTTTTGTATTTTTATATTTTATGGAAAGCAAGTAAAAATCTCGGTTTATGGAAGAGTGTGCGGAATTAGTTGCTAGTCAACTAACCCAAGTAACTACTTTATGCAAATAAAATAAAATAACGAGAAAATTAAAGTGGTTGTGAAACTTATATGAGAGATATATGTGTTTACTTAGATTTCCTTACTCCCTAGCTATCTTTTATATGTTAATTGGTTTGTTGTAATTGTGTGGATGACGGGTTGTATTCCTTTAAATCATTCGTAGGGCCGTGTACGATCTTCCCTAACTCTATAAGCTCCTACTTCACTCCTATGTCGAGCCGACTTAAAGCTCCTAACATGGGATCATTAGAATTCGCTCATGCATTAAATACAACCAAATAATCGTAGTACACATTCGATTCATGTTTCTTAAGACGTTCAAGCAAGTTACCGTATAGGAGGTTAGCCAGTTTTCTTAAGCCTAACATCGACTTCACCCACCCACAATAATCACAAACAAACCAACAACATATAATCAATAGCTAGGTTTCATTAGATCTAAGCAAACACAATAAAGACCTAGCCTAGCATGTTAATTGAAAGACAAGCATAAGATATAATCACACAATACATAGACATATTGAATGATTTGGAAAAGACTTATGTCCAATTAAGCATCCAAGTTTCAAGGGTGGAAAACCCTTAAAAATACAGTAGAAAAACGAGCTAGGGTTTCTTCCCAAAAGTTGCACCCTTAATGAATGAAAATTAGAAGAATATATATAGATTTTACAATCTGACGGCGTCACCTTATAGAGTGTGACGCCGTCACCTCGCCACCAAAACACTATTCGGATTGCTCAGATCCACTTCTGACGCCGTCCCTCATTAAAGTCTTCTGGTCCGTCACCCTTTACGCTATAACGTGACGGCCTACTTCCATTTACACGTGACGCCGTCACGTGTAATCCCTCCAAAATCTTTCTGGGGCGTCTAGTGCAAAAATCATCCACCTTGTTGTCAAAGCGTGACGCCGTCACATGGTAAAGCGTGACGCCGTCAGGTACAATTTCCAGCATATTTTGAGACTTTGTCATTTTCTTCACTTTTATGCTCAAAAAACGTCCAAAATGCTTCCTTTTCCAGATTTCCTCTTCAAAGTAACACTTTTCGCCTCATCAGGAGGGGAGGGACATTTTAAAGGTTATAATATGTGTATGTATTTATTACAAAGGTGGTGTATTGGTTGGGTATTTGCATGCATGCATGAGCTAAAATGCGACGCTTACGCATTTTACATAAAACTTGAAAATTAAAATGATAGACTAACAAAATATGATTAATTAAGTTATATGACACATAATTGATGTAGACTAAACTTATTCTAGTGCCGGTTTACGTTAAATGTCACTTTTCGGTTTACGCGATTTGACCTAACGGTTATACATTAAAGTAAATATTTAAACTTTCAAAGTAAATAGTTTTTAGTTTATAGACACATATTGACCTAGAAAATACGAGTTGTTACAGTATTGGTAGAAAATTTTGTGATGCTTGTGGGGAAGTTGTGAACCGGGTTAGAAACAAGTAGTCTGCTTGGAAGGCGAAGTGCCTCTCTATTGGAGGTCGCCTCACTCTTATTAAATACATCATAGATAACATCCTATATATTATCCATTCCATATTTAAAAGCTCCGCTCAAGTTTATTAATCTTCTTGAATCCTTGCATGCTCGAATTCTTTTGGGGTTTCAAATAGGGATCATGTGGTATTAGTTAGGTTAGATGGAATAGTATCCTGATTAATAATAAAATGGGTGGTCTAGGCATTTGTAATATTCATGCTAAGAACCTCGGGTTGCTAGGTAAATGAAAATGATGGTTTTTGATTGAAAAAGTTGCTTTATGAGGAGAGATATTAAAGACTTTTATGGCACAGGTGGTGGTTTCGACCCCCTACCACTAGATATCGACATGGAACATGGTGCGAGATTCTCCAATCCATTTCCAATATTGAGAGTATAGATTCTTCGTTTGAAGGCTCTTTTAGTCTTAAAATCTCCAACAGGTCTAACACTATGTTTTGGAAAGATCCGAGCTTGGATTAATGGAGGTTCTCGGCTCAAAGACCTTTATCCCATGTTATTTGCTCTTGACTCTTGTCAAGATTGTGCTATTAGCAATAAATGGGGCCTGATTGATTAATGGCTCTTGGAGCGGGCTGTAGTCGTGGATCTCCTCGTGGTCGTGCTATTGATGACCTTTCTTCCCAGTGCCTCTATTCTCTTATCAATAGCCTATCGTTTTCCGATAGTGGGTCTGACAAATACGTTTGATCTAGAGAGGCTTCAGTAATTTAAAAGTCAATACTTTATCCGTGCATCTTCAGGAGTTGATGTTACAACTTTGGTTCCAACCATATATAGAATTATTGGATCTCGCGCAAAGTCAATATTTGCGTTTGACATACTTCGATTAATCCTACTCTGTTGGATCTCGAAAACTGGATCTTTCTTGTCATGTAATTGAGTTTGTCTTTTTTTTTTCGTCCTTTTGGCCGACTAATCCACGGGGTTTGAACCAACCGTCATACAGACTCAAACCAGGTGAAGCCCTCCCTTTTCAGGAGGTTGGCGTGACCACTTAAGGTTGTTTGTACCTAGCAGGAATTGAACTTGAGACCTCACACATTTTAGAGTGATAGTCACAAGCCCTTTTACCACTAGGTCACCCTTAATTGGTTAAGTTTGTTTGTTTTGGTTTTGTGTTGTTCTTCTTCTCTTTCTCTGTCGCTCTTTTCGGTCTCCTCTCATAGCCGGTTTATATAAATCTTAGCTTTAAAAAAAATAATAATAAATAAATAAATAAAATAAAAAAACCGCTGACCGCTAGTAATTTCTATTTTCTACTACTAAAAAACTAATAAAACATCCCTTGAGAAAATAACAACCAGATATCACTGTCCTAAAAAGTCAAACCAAACTTCTTGAAACCTTCATCTTCAAGAAACAAACCAAACCAAACCAAAACCGTGTTTCTTGACAAAGCCAACATCTGAAAACACAAAGATCCAATCTTTTTCACAAACCCACAAAAACCCTCCAACAATTTCCCATAATTTTCACCAAAACTCAAAACCCATATAAAATTTTTCCATAATTTTATAAAAAAAAAGAACCCAAATGGGCATTTCATCAAGCAACAATAGAAGAAGAAACAATCACAACACTTATTACCATCAAAACCCACCTCCCCAATCCTACTCATCTCCGCCCTACATTTACTCCCCGCCGCCGCCGCCACTTCCGCCGCCGGCGGCGCCGCCAGTTTACCATAGTTATGGGCCGCCGCCAGGTGGGGTGTATAGCCAGAATTATGGCCCGCCGCCAGGTGGGTATGGTTATGGGTGGCGGCCGGTGCCGCCGCCCGTGATGGTGGCGGCTCCGCCGCCGGTGTATGTGGAGCATCAGCAGGCGAAGAAGGTTAAGAACCATGTGAATTTGCATAAGGATAGTTTGAGAGTTGAAGTTGATGAGGAGAATGAGGATTGTTATTTGGTTTCGTTTGTTTTCGATGCTATGTTTGATGGCAGGTTAGTACTTTTTATCCGTTAGTTTCGGTTTTTAAAATATGTTTTTTTAGTTTATTGCATAATTAGTGTAAGTGATCATGTATTGTGTTTGTTGACGAGCTTTTTGGAGCATTTAGTGTTTAGCTTTTAGTGTGTAGAATATAGGCTATGTTTGTTAGCAAGCGTTTTGAAGCAACTAGTAACTAGCGGTAAGCGTTTTGCACTAAATGCTTGTTTGGAAACAATCAACTAGCATTCTTACTTTTTTTAAATGCTCCAAATCAAAATGCTATGTGCCTATGTTACCAAACGCTTAATCAAAACAAACAGCTGCCTGCTACTTCTTCGCCAAACATACCCATAATGTTGGTCTGGCAAGCGTGTAGCTTTTAAATTTTGTTTAAACGCTCCTATTGAAACACTATAAAAGAAGCATTTAACTTTTACAACATTTTACAGTGTATAACTATAGCTATGTTATTAAATGATGAAGGGGGTTTTGGATTGACAAAGAAATGAATATGATTGAGGTTTAATATGGTTTAATTAATTACACTTTGAAACGTGCCCATAGCCCCATAGCTTAATCTATTGAGATGGGATAATCAATTTGGAATTGCACATCCAAACACTCGTTTAAGAAGTTTAGTACAATGGAAGGGGGTTTTGGGTAAGCTTATATTACCCGTTTATCATCCTAAAACTCGATAATATGTTCTTGATAAGCTCCTCCCTGCTAGCTTTTTTTGCAAATTCGTATCCGTAGTTATAGTTTTGTCTCCATCTTTCATCTTTTTACATCTCCTTTAATAGAGCTAGAGAAGTATTAGTCCTTGTAGGAATTGCGCATTTAAACACTCCCAAATACCCCCTTAGCAGAATCATGGCATCTCAGATTCTCACTAGAATAAGAATCTAATAGGCCCACAACACTGCTGTAGATGAGAAGCAGACGTATTTAAGGATACCTGTACACGTATAGTAACTGGTAGGGCCAAATGGGCGATAGTGGGTCCCTCTTCATCATATTAAAGGGTCGTGGTGTCAGGCGAATGAGCTGGGTGAATATGAGATGCAGGTGGAATAATTTGCTGGAAGAACTGTAGTGAGAGTAGACATATACTCTATGTAATTATATAGTTAGAGAGATCAATGTATATAGATATACTAATTGGTTCGGGCTGGGTAAAGTAATGTAATTGGAAACATCTGGGAAATAGAGTATTAACAGTAGTATCTTATATGATTTTCGTAGCTGTCTGTTGGATAATATTGCATATTAGATGTTAGGGTGCAACTAAAATACACGATATTCTTGAAATTAGTATGGTAGTGATAGAGATGAAATGGTAATACGGTCAATGGGTATGTGCCTACATGAAGAAAGTAAAGTTAGCCTATACAACACAAAAATGGGTTAGTGAATTGACATTGATTTAGACCTTTAATTGTGACTTGTGAGGATACATAAGATCTTGTTTATACGGTCAATGGGTCCTCCTGGAAGTAGTCTCTCTATTGTCGGATTTATCCTGGTGGTACGGGTAGGATTTGTCTACATCTCACCTTCCCCTTACCCTGCCCCAGCGGGATTGGGTTTGTTGTTGTTGTTGTTGTGATCCGTAACGCTCAGGGTCTTAGAGACCGATGCGTGATGCAACTGTGAGGACATCATGTACGCGTGGTGCAAATTTTTAACCAAGCTTGAGATGCGAGTAAATTCATATATTTGACAATAATTGTTCCATCACTTTTTAAACTGAAGAGCACATAGTATGTGGAGAATGATGTTCATGGTTCTTTTTTTGTTAACGTTTTATTGTTAAGCTCTTCATTATGGGTAGATAGCTGGTTTTAGTGATTATTCATGGCTTCATCTTAATGTGTCTTGGCGTTCTACAAACTATTTCGGGTTATATAGATAGGGTTTTATATCAAATAGGTTACCCAACTTTGCGTTTTTGTGCACCTAAGTTACCCAACTATTTTTTTGTGCAAATGGGTTACTAGACTATCCTTACCGGGCAAAATAGTGACCCAACTATTTTGCACTTCTTTTAACCAGTTGGCATGCCACGCTGGCTGCTGACTTTTATTTTTTAATTATACAAATAAGTTACTGAACTTTGCGAATTTGTTCACCTAGGTTACTAAAGTTTTATTTGTTCAATTTGATTACTAAACTACGCAACTTTGTTAATTTAGGCTACCCTTATAAGTTACATAAAAAACACCCTCACTCACCAAACACCTCAACGCCACATCATAACGTATTTAAAAACATATATAAAAACGTATACAAAAAGTATATAATAACGTATTTAAAAACATATATAAAAATGTATACAAAAATTTCTATAATAACATATACAAAACGTATAAAAAAACTTATATAAAAACGTATAAAAAAGGTGTATAATAACGTGTATAAAAACGTTTGATAAGAACATTTTTGTACCAACGCCTAGCCGCAACGCGGCGGACCGGTGCTCAACTCGTTTTGTTAACACAACACTTGGTAGATTTTTCATGTAAATAAATATATATTAGTAACCCAATTAATAAAAAAAAAAAAAAAAAAAAAAAAAAAAAAAAAAAAAAAAAAAAAAAAAAAAAAAAAAAAACTTCAGTAACTTAGACGAACAAAATCGCAAAGTTGAGTAACTTATTTGAACATAAAGCTGACGTGGACAAAGTAATAACTCCATCTCCCGGTTACGAGTCATCGGGCTAATCTCAATGAACACATTTATGGTTTTGAGTAACCTAAATGCCAAACCCGTATAGTCCAGTAACCCATTTGAACCAAAAAAAAGTTGGGTAACTTAGGTGCACAAAAACGCAAAGTTGGGTAACCTAAGCGTTGAACACTCCTCCTCAAAAGATCTCAAATTAATTAGATATTGTATAGACCTTTTGTTTGCAAAAAAGATCTAATAAAGGCGTTACTATCGGCATACGTGTATGCAAATCATAGAACTTGCGGTTGGCAATAAAAAACCAAAATAGATTACCGTAGACTTAGTAATCCTAATCTTAGGTGTGTTGTTACAGTTATTGCTAAAATCATCACGAAGTACATCAAGCATAGTCGTATGATTGGATATTTCATTTTTGTTTTTGGGTTACATGGGTTTTCGACTCGACATTGCGAGCCGAGTAATCCCAGGGCGACTAACCCTTTGGATAGCTCAGAATCGGCGCAAGTGAACCCCCGTGACCACAAGGGGATTAATTTTCTCCCAGTTGGATTTGAACCCTTGACCTCCTCTTTTGAAGGTTGGTATTCTTACCGCTGGGTCACCCCTTGTGGTTTGGATATTTCATGTTAACCATAGGGATGTGTGGTAATTGAATCCCGTAAATGTTAGCAGGTGATACGAACCTATCCCATACTAGGTCGCATCAAGCCGCAAGCTAGGTGTAGAACTCGCTCCAAAAAACTAGCTCAAAGGAGGAGGGGACACCTAGAATTTATAAGCCACCAACCAATTCCATACTTGGCCGATGTGGGATTGCAACAATACCCTACACTTTGAAGAACCAACGTCCTCGTTTGTCACGGTTGGCACCCCTCTTTTTGAGTCCAAGCCACCACAACATAGGCCTCTACTCCGAGCTCGTTGGTCACAACTATGTTGGTCACTGTTGGCACCCTTTTTTTTCAGGTCCAATCCACCACTCCGAGTGTTGGAACCTTGAAAGGTAGGGCGAACTCTGATACCAATTGATACGAACCTATCACGTACTACGTCGCATCAAGCCACAAGCTAGGCGTAGAACTCGCTCCAAAAAGCTAGCTCAAAGGAGGAGGGGACACCTAGAATTTGTAAGCCACCAACCAATCCCATACTTGGCGATGTGGGATCGTACAACAGGTTCCTTTCGTCAACACTTAGTAATTTTAGTTTCGTCTCTTTAATTCATACTTTCAAAATCAACATATTATGGCCACACCTCCATTTAGCAACATTTTAGGGTTCATACTTTGATTTAATACATTTGCCATGTCAGCAGCATGTCAACAATTAAAGTACTTCTGGACTTAAATAATAGCATCAGAGTGTCAACCTGAAAAGGTTGATTTTGAAAGTATTGATCATAAATTGGATTTTGAGTCGATGTATGCACCCTTTCTATTCATATTACCCTTACTGCGAATAGAAGCTTCATCCCATGATCAAAGAAGAGTGCCTTTCGGCTTCAGGTTTTGGAGAGTTCTTCACTTGCCTTACTCAGCATTCCCCTTTTAAACATCGTTTTATTTCTTATTTATGCGACTATGCAAGTACGTCAGAATAGTCCAAACTATTAGGGCGGGCTCCAACCGTTTATTGATGTAGAAGTACATGCCCTAAGGCTGGTGGGTGTGGACCGGGAAAAGGGTGCGAGACTTGCGGTAAAGGATGGAATACTGCCCCCTCCTTGCTTTCCGCAAAAACGAAGAGAGAGAATTGGGTAAATGCTAATGGTGGAGCTAATGTGGAGAAGGGAGCTTAGGGTGTTAAGGAACTAGAAAATTGATAAATCCCATGTTATCAAAGGATGTATATGGATCAAATCTAAGGACCTAGTGATTGTATAGTGTGTAACAGCATAAGTATCTACAAATTCACTTTTTAGGTGAATTGTTTATAAGTGGCTAACAAAACCCAAATAGACTTTATCATGTAACCGAAAGTACAACAAGCGCCAAGGAGGCGATTATTACACATTAGCTTTGAGTCATCCAAGGGTTGGTTTGGCTCGCCTCTATTAATATCAATATAATTTTATTTCCCTTTCTTAAAAAAATAAAAAACGCAATTTGATTTGTAATTGCATTATTATAGTTGTATATGTGCTTCGCTCTTGAATCCTTGTACATGTGATGTGTCTCATCTTGTGCCTAATCTCTAGGCAACCTTTGTGCCTCGGTGTGACATGCCACAAATAACGATAGGAACAATGCCTCATTTTGGTTAAGTGGAGCTCCGAATCTATTTAACCCTTGAGTGATAGTAGAGTTAAGGACATTGGATGTTCATAGCTGAACAGGTCATCCCTGTTTTAATAACGCAAAGAAACTACTGCTACAAGTTGAGTCGGTATCTAGTTCATTTAATTTTCTTTCAGAATGGAGGAAGATAGCTGTAATTATTGATCTCGAAGTGAATCTAGATTTAAATGAATCGTGAGATTCTTCACTCAGATTTTGGATGTCTATGATTTTTCTGGAAACGTGAATCTGTATGAGGTTTTATTCCTCCTTTTTTTGTGTTTTGTGCATGTATCAACAATTAGTTTGAGACTTCTTACAAAACTTATACAGATAAAATGACGATGTATTTCTCTCAGGATTATATGAACACAATTGAATATCGAATGGATCTTTTTTTATTTGGGTAACTATGTTTTCCGACCTTTTGGCCGACTAGTCCATGGGGATTGAGCCCACCGACACATTCGACTGGTGAACATAAAGATAGTCAGATAGATACGTAATAATAATAGTGTAGCATATTAGAGGGTAGTCTGTTAGTGTCTTTTGGAGCAGTTGATTTGAAGACCAGCAAGAAAAAGCTATGGTGAAAACTGAAAAGCCACACATGAAGCTGCAAAAGGAAGATTTTATTCCAACTGGATAAGTCCGTAAGGATGGCAGATAGATAAGTAGTTGTGTTTCTGCCAGCAGAATCCCTTCAACCATGATTATGCAGGGGTGCTTTTATTCTCGCTGTAACCCCTTCTATATTCCCCGCAATCACCAATTCTATATAACCACAATAAATGCTTCATAGTATATCCACATGGAATAAGCCACACTATTTGATGACACGCTAAGAATCTAATCCTTACAGAATACTGTTGATTATAATTTTGTGTCTTAATCGATGAAATATCTGTGTTTTACTTTTAACTGCTTCATGATAAATTTACAGCAAGCATCACAAAAAGTATATTATTGATTATAGGCAGTTATTGTTACTACAATGTTTATTCAGCATAGTTTTTTTACAGTAAGTATATGCTCGGTTAGTCAGTTTACTTTCTCCCCATCTAATCCTTTCCCTGTTAAAATTTTCATTTCACAGCATAACCATATATTACTTTGCAAAGGAAGAACCCAATTGTAAGTTTGTTCCAGTATACCCCGAGGCATTTGTACCAGTCAAAGTTCCTTTCCAGAAAGGACACGCTCAAAGATTTAAACAGCCATCAGGAACCGGCATTGACTTGGGATTCTTTGAATTAGACACTTTATCAAAACCATCACCGGGAGAAGACGTGTATCCACTTGTGATATGTGCAGAGATAAATGTGCCTTTAATTTCACCTGATGAACATCATTATGTCCCGTTACCAAATACTGCCACTACCCCTCACATGCAGATCACACAAGCCGTATTGGAGAAAAATAATGACAACCCTTTTAAAGTTAAAGTTATGAGACAGATATTGTGGATTGATGGTGTTCGATATGAGTTACGTGAGATCTATGGAATTAGTCAATCTGAGGAGAAATTTGATGATGCGGGTTCTGGTGAAGAGTGTGTTATTTGCCTTACTGAACCCAAGAATACAGCTGTGCTTCCATGTCGGCATATGGTAAGTTCTTGTTACACGCGTATAAAAATATGTATATACATTTCTCAAAAGAAGTATACGTTGAATTAGGCTGCTTTAAGTCTGCTTCTTATTATCTGGTTATTTAAGGGTCAACCACTAAGTTTAACCACACTGTATCAAGTACCTAATCAGAATTTGACACATAGTTAACACCTGAAAATAGGCTTATTTCGACTAAAAGAGCATAAACACATCAAAATACTCTTTTCTACAACCTGTCCTATTGCAACTGATTATCTTCTAATTTTGTATAAGATAAGTAATCTCAAAACATATCCCTAGCCTATATCTATTGTTGGTGTATATTATAGTGTGATCCTAAACACGTTGTGTGTACTTAATATGGAAATGGAAATTGCTCATCCTATTATATCTTGTTTAGACATATATGAATATCATGCACACTCTTTTTGACTAATAAGTATGTAAATATCATCCATTTTTATCGGATATGGTTTCGGACATATTTGGATATATTGATTAATAATTGGAACACATGAGTATGATGCATGACTTTCAGTGACTAATAGATAACATGACATGTGATGCACAATGCATATATGCCTTGCTGTCACGAATTATTAACTGATACCTTTTTTCTCGTTTTCTAATCTTGTTATTGTATTTATAAATGTTTATGTTAGTAAGTACATAAAGAAGATATTTTTTGGATACTAGATGCTTATAGTCATAGAAGCTACGTATAAATTACTTGAATCGGATTTGGACTTATGTTAAGGATTTTTGTATATCTGTCTACAACCCGAGTTTATTTGGTCCCAGATTTGTCATTTCTCTGTAGCATAGGGTCTTTCATTGTACGTTAACAATCAAGGGGCCAATGATTTGAAAAGTCTGTGATTGTATCTAATCAGCTTTTCTAAATTTAACTTTATTGCATGATTCAGTGTCTATGCAGTGAGTGTGCCAAAGCATTGAGAGATCAATCCAACAAATGCCCCATCTGTCGTCAACCTATCGAGGAGCTAATGGAAATCAAAATTAACACAAACGATCGGTGATATATCCTTTTCTTCTTACTGAATCCAAAAATCATGATGCAGAGTATATTCTTTCCTTCTTATCCAGTCATGTGATGTAGTTAATATTATCTGTGTGTATGTTAAAAGCTGCTAGCTTTTAAGCTTTGCCTTTGGTCTATTTCTTGCTGATACTAAAACCATGATATTTCTTTTTTATTTATCGTTGATGATGAAACAACAAGGAGCCATATAGTCAAGTCAATGAATCCGACTCGTGTAAAGCCGAGAAGCCATGCTGCACATGGCTCGGTCTTTTTTGATAGTGAAAGAGTGGTCTGTTGTGTTCAATGTCAGATCTTGGAATTACCACTTTAACAAACACCACCCTTTTCATCTGCAAGCTTGGAATGAAATCTTTGCTTTATCCCCTCTTTACCCTTTTATTTTTTGTCTTGTTCTCTTTGATACCCTTTTAGTCATGCCCATCCTTGTCTTAAGCTCATGTCGGGAAGGTTAGTTGCGGCTGCTTTTCGCTTCTAAGCTTATTTAAAAAAGCTTGTGCTTATTGTTTATTACCTTATGAGTTTTTGGCTTCTAAAAGCAGCCTATCTGTGCCAAATAAGCTGTAAAGCCATAAAGCTTTCTGGGTACTCAAAACATCATAAAACAACTTATTATGCTTTAATAATGCAATAATTTTGTCCGGTTCTTAAACGAGCTTACCCTAACACCTCTGTAAGGAACCTAATAGGGATTCGTGGCAAGTCCGTTCTAGATTTGTGTCTAATTGAGGTCTCATTATTTATCCTTGCCGTGTCCTAAAAACTTATTTAAGAGCCATTCTCACTGGTCGGAATGCGAAAGATGGTCTAATGGGTCAATCCTAAAAGTTGGACAAAATCCATGAAAAGAAGTTTTGCATAAACCTTGTAAACAAGTTAATACAAAGATGTTAGATACCATATAAAGAATCATGAGAATAATGTAGAGAGTTAGGAACATAGGATAAGAAAGACCTTATTTTTATAATACAAGTTTTATAAAAAAAAGAGAGTAGCTAGTTTAGAGCCAAATGAAGAGAGAATATTTGACATGGAAGTTAGCACTGGGAGAGAGACAAAGGGTGAGAGCATCTGCAGAGCTTTTCAAACAGAGGTGTGTGGACAACACAAGATACAAATTTGGTGCAGTAATAATATTGACTTTCTTGTATCTTTCTGAACTTATATTAATCTTGTTATACATATAATTGTAGCTTGGGGACCATCTTAGTTACCGTGCACTTGTCTCATTATTCTTGCCTCATGCAATTCTAGCTTAACAACTTATTTCATAAATAAAGTTTGCTTTTCAAAACTTCATTTACTTCTTTTCCGCAAAAACGATCAAATTCAATGCAATCATCTTACAGGCGACGTGTTGATCGTGCGGTGCATATTGAATCTTTGCATTGAATTCGATCATTTAAGTGCCGAGGAAAAGAGCTTATCCGAAGAGGGTAACTTTTCATTTCTAGAAAACGCATCAAAATCAGGTACAAAATCTTTATCGAAGATTATTGGTGTCGGGAACAAAAGTTCCTTGTTATTTTTCGAATAAGAGACGTTATGCATAAAATTCCAAAATGGGGATGACAATCATGCTGTTATTCTTCTACATTTGTCTTGTACTCAAAACACATTATTTTCGACTTTTCATGAACTTGTGACTTCTTAATCTTCTACGTGAAGAATTTGTGTTGGATAGAGTCACAGGTATAAAAGTTGTATTTGATGTTTACATGATAGTTCCAAAGGGCGACAGAACTTGGAAGAATTATATGTTGAGGCACATGTATTATACTTTAATAGTCCCAAAATAAATATACGTTTTGATATTGGCATAGACAGGGACGGAATCGGAGGCATATTGACCAGGTGCATATATTAAAAGGTATACAAATTAGAAACACAATTTTTATGAACCCGGTGCAGTTACGAAGAATCAAGGTTTTTACCAAAAATTGACACTACGTTGCAAAACTTTATGGGCTTCCCGAGATTATATGGGACCTACCCTGGTTTCGTCAATTGCAAAATCAACACTTATTTTGATACGGGAATTAAACTTATAGCAAATAGCTAGCCAAACAACAATGACAAACCCCACACCATGTGGTATACATGTGACACTATTCTAACATAATAGGCAATTTTGCTCTAATTGTATTTGCATATCATATTCACTTTTGAAAATGTTATCATCTTTTTTGCTTTTTACAAATCTAGGTCATAGATTATCATGAAATATAATTTCCTTTTGTTAATTGTAATTATGAGTGTTTTTTTTTTAATTATTATTGTATTGTATTTGTACTAGGTGCTTTGTATTTTTCGGCTCTTTTAAGGTACCATATATTATGCGGGTAATTATCCACCTTTTATGGTAAAGTTCTTTACAAAAATAACGATATTGCTCTGATTTCATTATAGTTATCCCTCCAAAGTAATGTTTGTTTAATAACTGGTATCATAAGTTGTAGAATAAACAAAAAACAAGTGAGTGCATCATTTTGTAAAGGTTTCAAAATAAATACGGTATACATATGTTATTGTTACGCTTCTTTGGATTTTTGCACACTACTACAAAAACGACCATTTAGACCGGTTATGGAGGCTGTATAGACCGGTATCTCGACGGCTTGGTAGTCGTTTTTTCAATTAGTTGCAATGCAAGACGCCCTAGCATAGCCTTTCCGGCAGGAGTAGTCTTTTAGTTTATCCTAGACTTATTGAAAATGGAAAGCCAGAGGAATAATACCAACTCCCTTTACTCCCACGTTGGAAAGCATATGAACTTGACTGAACTGAATGACCACCACCGGGCGGGGTAAAAGAAGAAGGGATAAGATAAGATAATAACACCCACCACTTAATGTTGCCTCAGCAGAGAGTCATCTCAGGGAGTAGTCGACTGTCATACAGATTTTGAAAGGCAAACAAGGGCACAAGTTAGAATGAAGCAATATGAGGATCGAGATGAAATTTTTAGTTAGAGACCGGTTTTTTCTTGCAATTTCAGCCTTATACTATAGGCTTTTCCATAGCTGCTAGACAAAAAGACCCAGCAAGCATCAGCTGAAAATGAAGAGGTCCAAAAAAAATATAACACATAAGAACCGGTAGAGACATCGGTCTAAAAGCAAATTACATAGACCACCGGTTGTAATGATTCGAATCGGTCTAGATATATGTGTTACACTAGTTTATATGTCAAGCTTTAAGACTTGCACACTACGATAGAAACATAGAATGCTTGTGCCTTGTAGAGTACATATTTGTGGTCTTATATATGGTCATGTTAACCATATGTATCATGAGTAATTAATGGATTTGTAATATTCTTGATCATAGTACATACATTCGTATTATCTGTCTACCTCTTCAGTCTTGCTTTTAATTGAAATAAATGTTGTTATAATAAATGAAATTCATGAAAAAAAGAGTTGAGAGTTAATTTCTGTCTTTAATTCATCAAAGTACAGAAAATTATGGAGCAAATACCGAAATAAGTTAATGCGCATAATATAGGGATGTAGTAGGTTTAAATATGATTTAAAGTATAGAATTTTGCAGAATTTTTAGTCAAAATTCTTATTCAAAATGGGTTCTTAATATAATACTAAAGTTTTAATTCTTAAATAATTGAAGTTCAAAGTCACTCATTGGAATGGGTGAATCCTACTTTACATGACAATATATAATTAATCAGATTCCAAATGTACCCTAGTTAAATAGTATTAAGAAAAAAAATTAATAACCAATTTTAAAAATGTCTAACGTCTTACAAATTTATGTAAGAAATAAGTATATGCATTATATAGCTTAAAGAAGGGAAACCGTTGTGTGGCGATCATTACTGAATATTATGTTGATCGATCTCACTGCTAACATAAGATACTATTAAGAAGTCTCGAATCCATAATAATTCCTCTAATCGTCGACAATTTCTTACGATTGTAATATATATAAGCAGAGACGGACCCAGGAATTTTGGACAGGCGTTGCTCAAATTTTCTTAGAGAAGTTTTGCACAAACATTTTCGATCATAAGTACTAAAATTTGAAATATAAAGAAGATTTTGAATAAACTGAATTAGCACTAAATATTATCGGGGTTGCACGTGCTAAAAAATGACATAATTTCAAAGAATTTACACTTCGTGACACAAAATCAGATGTGACTCGTGCCATACCCGGCTCTCAAATAAATCAGTCCCTGTATATGAGTGTGTTTTGGATCATTTAAAAAAAAAAATATGTGCTAGCCAAAAGTCTAGAATCGAATTCACACCTACAAATTCAAAAGATTACAGTAAGGCCAATGATGCATATTTGTAACTACAATAATTTGTGTACTAGCTTGTTGAAAACCACTTGAAAAGTTTGAAAAAAACTCTAGACACTTTTTATCCCACATGCTTGAACTTGTAAAATATATGTTGAGTCTATCAAGGCTATACGAATTACAATGTAATTATACGTTTATACTTCATTAATACGTCGGTCTTTGTTTATTATTGCTTTTTAGTTGTAATTTCATATTTAAAACTCATATGAAGGATCTACATCTACTTTAAGTTTTAGAAGAATGCCGATGAAAAGAGTCGTTATATGAGCTTGTATGGATCAAAAAAAGACTTGCATGGCTCTTGATTCACATGCCAAACACTCACGTACTCTCGAAGTCCAACTAATACGTCGCATGAGGAAACTTTGAACACGAAAAAGCCTAGGCTTGTTTGTATGAAGTGGTACACGAGTATGAAATTAGTTTTCACATCTTCTACAATTGCAACAAGTGAAGGTTACAAAAAATAGTACATAACAACTTATTTTAAAAGTGATTTGGATGAATAAATAGCGAAAATAGTAGAAAAATATAATTAGCTTTAGGTGGAACTAATGGAATAACATCAACCTCGATAAAAATCACATGCATAAGGTGACGAGTCAAAGGTTACGGTTTTAAATTACGAAATAAATTATTATAAAGTGGACAAAATAAACTGTTATTTATTGGCCACTAGGGTCGATTCTCCTCATTATTAGTTTTTCCCAATAAAGCAAATGGGACCCCTAATTAGCTTTTACTTAAATAAATAATTAAATAGACTAATGTTTATATACGTATTTAACAAATCCCTTTGAATATTATTTTGACAGATACTTGGTAAAAGTTTAGACATGCATCAGTAGATCATGTTTAAAAAGAATATTTAGAAGGACAGGTAAAGGTTATTTGGAGCTTAAGTTTCCTAATATCTTTTGTCCTTTTTAATTGCTCATAATTTGGACTTATTGCTAAAAAGTTAATGGTTGTTATATGTTACGCTGAGTATTATGGTGTTAGTCTACCATCACCACCTTTACCAACCACGCGGCATAATCATAGCACAAGGGAAGAATCACGCGTGAAGGGCAGTTTTTTGGTTTGGTTGTGCATCTGCACCACTGAACAGATTCCAATGTTTTTGTGTGTGTATGTGTGTTTGTGAGGTGTGTTTGAGGTATGTTTGTATAAAGTGCGGTGTTTTTATATTTTTGGTTTGATGGTGACCATATCACTTGTTTAGTGGTGGGTTTGGCGACTATAGTATCCAGCCTTACGTTTAGTTGATGGGTGAAAAAATGTTTTGAGAGAAATAGGTTATATGAGTCCAATCTCAAACTCATATTTAAAAAAATACTTGATCGCTAAGAAATGTTAGTTAACACTGAGAAGGAGTGCACAGAGTCACGTTTCTTGTCGATCTAAACCTTTTGAGGAAGAAGTGAACGATTTTTCAACGAGTTCAGTGAAATTGACAACGTGACTTTTGATCTTTTGCTCAGATTGTATTCAAATGTTTGCATTATGCGAAGCATCATTCTCTTGATGTAATTCGCATAATTCTTTGTCGATCTTGAGCTCCTTTAGTCTTTCTCAAGTTCGACACTTAACCTTTCTATGTTCAATCAAGTTTGTTTCTATCAATTCAAACGCTTGCCTTGTTTCAAGTCAATTGGGGTGTTACGACACTTCCCGTCG